>OY723387.1:42986855-43169585 GCA_963210295.1 Ophion ellenae
CGAAAAATTCAAGTATCTTTTACAATTTTTGTATTGAAGAATTTTTGTAAATGTGCATGGAATTATCTAGTTCTTGGACGGAGGGTTCAATATATCATTGATTTTTGAAAAAATGGCCGCCGCCCGAAGTGAAAGTATCGATTTTCAGTGAAAAAAGCTCTATTATCGTTGGTAAAAAAACTATGCATCGAAATAAAAAATTCCTTCGTTCAAGTACAGGTATTTATTTTCGATATGTGAAAGAAGCTTGTCAAATTTGGAGTTGATCGGTGCAGTGTTTTCTGAGATATCATGGTCAGCAAGTTTGAAAAAGTCATTTTGAGAAAAACGCGTTTATAGTTCGTAACTTCCCAAATTTTGATCGAAGCAAGTTGAAATTTTGACAGAATATTTTCGAATTGTTATACTTTGAGAATCCGCCGAAAACCAAAAATCGATATTTACCCCTTCCTTGACACACGTATATTTGGCCACGGCTTTCACACACTGAGTCAATTTGACCCGGATAGTACTTTATCCACCTGCCCTTAAGGCGGGATATACATTTGGACAGGAAAAAATCAGCAATATTGAGGGATTTTTTAAACTAAGAAATAATTTTTCTACACTTATCAAACTTTAGGTATACTTTAATAGTATATTTAAGTATACAAAACAATTTTTTAAATTTAATTGAAACATAAAAATAAGAGAGCTGTGGCAGAGTGTTACAGCAAGATCGCCGCGGGAGTTGCGAATCGGCGCGCAGTCTAGCTTCCCGTAGACTTTGATTTGCAAAAAAGTTCAACCATTTTTTCAGTTAGAACATGTATAATTTCTATGTGACGGTAATTAACACGAAGAAAATGCAAATTTAAGAATATGGCACGCATTTACAAAAAAAAATCAACATTTCACGCAACATTTCTGTAAAATGTGGATTAAAAAAGTAGTTTTTTTTCCAATTTTTCAAAAACAACTCTCGTCAAGTAGAAGGTACCAATATTATCAATATTTCTACCAAGCTTCAACTCAATCGGCTTAATAGCTTTTGAGTAATCCTGCACGCCAATTTCGCTAATGAAGTTTTTCGAATTTTGCTTTGAAACTTTGGGAAAATATTCTACATATATAGTTTTATCGTTTAAAGAAAGAAAAAAACGAAATCTATTTTTTTAATCCCTGCAAATGTATATCCCGCCTTAACACTTCGTCTGTAAACGTTTTCCGGTGCATTCCGTCTGTAACCCTGGGTATTTCAAGTCCTGCCATTTTTCATCCAGTTCATATATTCGAAAATTAAAAAAAAATTCATGCTATTGTTCGAAACACTCAACTTAATATATCAATCATAAAATTATCGGAAAATAATTTTTTCGTATATTTTTTGTTAAATAAACCAAGCAACTCGGTAGGAAAGTAGTTTTGGCTCGAACACGAAATACCCAGGTTTACAGACGAAGTGTGAACAACTTTCCGGTCGGTTTTTATTTTTTTTTAATCCGCGTTGCACTTTGAACATTTCTTAATATGTCTGCATAATTAAAATTCGAAAACATATAATTGAATTGTAAAAAATGATTGAAAGCTTTCAATTTTAGGTAAGTGAGCATTTTATTTCAAATTCGTCCGGGTCAAAATGACCCAGTGTGTCAAGGAAGGGTTTAAAAAATGTCAACTCGGTGTGAGCCCTTAATTGTAAAGATCGCTTGCTCGCCCTACGTGTAATGAGATGTTTCTGATACGTCAGTTGCTGATGGTGTCTGGAAAGAGCTGGTCAACTTCACCATACGTGCTCTTCCACGATCCCTAAGCTCTGTGAGGCCTTCGTTATATCATTCTGGCCCTTTTCTCACTTTCACTCGCTCACTACGTGCTACTCAAATGCGTCAGCATTGCTTCGACGTCATTTCTATATATATAGTTATCTACATGCTCCGTTTTTTTTCATTTCTCTGTCTCCCCTCCCCCTCTCTCTGTCTCTCCCCCTCCCTCGATCTATCCGTCTCGCAACGCGAACCCGCCAGACGAACGAGGCTGGACCATAAGTTCCATGTGAACCCCACCGATCCAGGGATGTATCACCGCCCGTATTTCATTAGGGGCAGCAGCCCGTGACCACCGAAATATCGCGTCGCGCTGTTGCTTCAGCTTCCGGACCAGTCTATATACCTACATACACAGACTTGTCGGAAAGCGCTGCCGGGCTCAAGGCTCATTCCGTAACCCTTTTTCAACCCCTCGCGATCGAGCACTCGTAGAAAATTAATCGCGTTTCGTTGGGCTTATGATTAATAGCCTTTCGCGAGGGGACCCCATGAAAAAGCATACGCCATGCGACATTCTCGCAAAAAATCGTCAACTTCGTTCCCAAAAGAATTCAACTTTTCTCAATAATGTTGAGATGCGAATTTTCTTTCGGGACACTCGATGAAAAAATAAGACTGAAAGCGAAAATTGCAGAATGGGCAAATTTGATTTATGTATATTTTGGGAGATTTTAAGATTATTATGAGGAATCCGGTTTCTCGGTCGGTGAAGAAAAATTGTTCGCTATGTAGTTCGATACGTACTGACAATCACATCAGAAAAAAAATTTGTCAGATTACACGTAGCTCGTCGCCGGAAAAAAGAGAAATTGTTGGAATTTTTTCTAGAAAACCGTGTGCAGATAATCGATTTAAAAAAAAATATATTAAAAAGTATGTTTTTAAGGATCTTTGACAATTTTTGTATTGAAAAATATTCATAAATGTGGTATATACAATAGTTTGTGCAGACCGCTTTTTGAAAAACGTCCTTAAATTATTAAGTGTTTAAATGAAGTATTTAATAAAATATTGATTTTTCGAAAAAATGGTTGCTCTTCAAAGTGAAAATATCGATTTTCGGTGAAAAACGCGTTATTTTCGTTGGTAAAAAAATTATGTATCGAAAAAAAAAACTTCTTCATAAAATTGGAAGTTGATCAGTGCATGCTTTTTGAGGTATCGTGGTTACCGATTGTGAAGAAGTAATTTTGAGAAAAATGCGTTTAAAGTTTGCCGGTTCGCAGAAACTAGCTATAAACGCCCATAACTCCCTGAATCTTGAATAGATTTACGTGAAATTTTCGAAGAATATTTTTCAAATGTTGTTTTCGGTCCCGCCGAAAACCAAAAATCGATATTGAAAAAACTTTTGATCAGGGATAATCCCTTGAAAAGGAAATCGCATTTCCTCAGGTTCTACTTGACGGATCCAAATACAACAAAGTGCAGTTTTGCAATTTTGTAAGCAGTGATTTACTAATATCAAAAGATCAGCAGAAAAACTTCAGCCATTTCCAGCCACCTTCGCTCAGGCAGACAAACAAAATTTTAGAAAAATGATAGATATTGTGACCAATTTAATTTCAGCCTGAACAAAATGGATTGTCCACGGCTATTATGATTTTTAATACAAGTGATATTGGTGTGTGTGTGTGGGTGGCGGAGGTTGGAAAGTGCTGCTTCCCGAATCATCGAATCACCTGGGCATAGCCAATTCTTCCCTGTTTCGAAAAAAAGCAATTGGAGTGTGATACATGGTACACTTGAGAAAGTAGTAAAAAGAGCCTTGAATCTCTATAGCCAAGCCCTCAATAAGCCATTCAAGCATACCCACGTATAAAATCAAATCCTTTTGGAAAGTACTAAAAAGGCGCTCAAATATCTTTTGCGAAACTCCTAGCAAGCAATTTGTTTGAGTATACGTACGTATACATTATGTCGACCAATAACTCTAGAAGCCCAAGCAATATAGGGATTTACCCCTATGACCAAAAGACCCTCCATTCTCGTCGTACAACCGTTGACCCGTGAAATTCCGCTGGTCTCTTACGACACGTATGAGACTGATGTCAAGCGTTTCGCCCTGTGTATTTCCTCCGCAACGAGACACGTGGGGAAGTCAATTTGAATTTTCACGATTTTTATGTGCCAAAACTATTTATTTTACATTAAAAAAAGTTAGTTTAAATTATCAAATCTTTGACTTTTCCAAAAAAAATGTTTTCTCGTTATTATTTTCAAATGGCGGCTGCACGACACTTGCTTTGGAGACGGTTGCCGCCTGAGTTGTTTCACAGCGCACAACCTAGCGTCTGATGCGTTGATCTGAAACATCAAAGCCAAGAAGTTTTAGATTTCTTAGATTCACACGCTCTATGTGAACCTAAAAAATTCAAAGAAGAGTGAAAACTCGAAAAATAGTACGTGTTTGAAAAAGGCTTCTCTTTTTCATAAAAAAATGTACTATAATATTTGTCATTGAAAAAGTAAATTTTAAACAATCGTTTTCGAAAGAATTTAGGTCCACATAGTCTGTAATTATGTAACCTAAAGGTGTGCAAAATTTCTTGCACGAGATTCGCATAAAAGTGGTTTCCAGGAGAAGGCGTTTAGAATTTGAAGACTCAAAAATGCCGTGACCCATGACCTACCGATGAATCTGCAATTCCGGGTCCATATAGTAGTCCCCCAGCTTCTTCCTCGAGTTCACTTCGGCCATAAGCTCGTTTCCACGCTATAAACAGATCAAATGTGCCCTCCCCAAGTTCGTCCTCCTCCCAAATCGTAACCATCTTCACATTCGACGACAAATACATTTCCCCGTGACGTACAGAGTCACCGAGAACAATATCAATAAACGATAACCCTCCTTCAGACTACCGCGCGATTATCAATGGGACACCATCATATTCAAGCCTGAGGTTCGAACGAGGGCTGTTCAAACATCGGAAGCTGCAGGGGCATGAAGTGGCAATTAGACTGTAAACCCGGCGAAGAAAACTGAAAACAATACAAAAAGAGATACGATGGAAACGAGGGCATCAAAGAGTGGCAAATTAAATACTGATGGAGAAATTTTATCGGAAAGAAAATTTATAGCGCCGGGAGGGTAAAACAAAAAGAAAGGGAGAGACCGAGGGACGTAGTGTAGAGACAGGAGAAACTCTGAGATAGCGGAGAAAAACAATATCAAAAGGAGGAGATCGAAGGAAATGGATGGAATGAGAAATAATTCGAGGGAAACGGTGCGTGTGTGTGAGCGAGGGGGGGGGAGAGAGAGAGAGAGAGAGAGAGAGAGAGAGAGAGATACAATTTACTTTGCCTCATTTTTAAAACTTTCAGGCAAATTAATAACACAGCAAATTAGTATAGATGCAAAGTGTTTGGATGATTTTCGTGATAACGAGTTATTTGGAAGTTGAGCCTGATGTAGCATTCCATGGTACTTACTAGAAGAAAAGTACGCCAGATGAGCACAGAGCATCCGGCTTAAACTGACTAGCGGCCTGCATATTCCTTACACACGTTAAAACAAAATAAAAACTAGAACTAGATTTGCGAATATTGTAGAACAAAAGATGAACATAAGAAAAATAAACATAAGCAATGTGAACATAAGAAAAATGACCAATTGCTTATAAGTAAAATATAAACCTAAAAAAGCCGAAAAAAGAGAGAGGGAGAGAGAGAGAGAGAACCAAAAGAGCGTGGAAGATCAAAAGAGAGAGTGAGAAGGAGAAAAGAGCAAAGCGCCACAGCATGGCCACCCTCGTTCCTACGCCCCCGCACCGATTCCTATGCCTCACTCCTTGCCCCTTTTATCCCCACCACACCGTCCCTCACCGCTCCATCCCCTATCATCAAATTTCTCTCTCTCTCGCTCTTTTCTCTCCTCTGCCGTCCCTAGCCCCTACCCGCGATCCTTTCGGCTCCTCCACCTATTTCTCTCTTCCTCCCCCCCCCCCACTCTCTCTCTCGCCGCGTTGCGTTGCTCTATAACTCGACGCATCCCCTCCTCTTCCTTTCTCGTACTATACGTCATCGTTTCTCTCTTTCCATCTCCACGAAACTCTACCGAGGCAAAAAGGTCTAGCCCACTTCCCGTTACATGCTGAATCGTCCGTATTACGCCTTTCTGCTTGTCACCGGACGATCCTATATACATATACCCCCCCTCTCGCTTTCTCGGTCTATCGCAATGGTTCTCTCTCTCTCTCCCTCTCTCTCTCTCTCGCCCAATAATTTCGTCTCGCTCTGACCAACGCCGTTACATCTATTCCTCTCGTGCTCTCTCCGGCTGCGTGGCTCGGGCTTAACACTAACCGGACCCGGGCTATACACGAAGCAGCCGTCGCTTTCCGGCCGGCTTCTCGAACCAACAGCAGCAGCAGCAGCGGCAGTAACCCCGAGCCATCCTCCAACCTACCAACTTCCAGCATTCCCCGGTCGCCCGCAGTTGCAGCTGCACCGGCTCAGAGTCGACGCGCCCGTGTGTGCGTCATATCTCGTTCCACGCGCTTTTCCGCTTCGTCCTCGTATCCCACTTGTCAGGCGCGCGTGCATGCGCGCATCACTCTCTCCTCCCGTCAACCACACTCAAAATCCATTTTCCGCACTTTTATCCACCCCCCCCCCCCCGCCTTTATTCGCCTCGCCGAATCTCGATCGGTATAGAAATACAGTGATCCCGCGAGAGTGCATTTTCGCCGTTGGAGTACACGCGGGAATCGATCGAATCGATTGATCGGTGCGCGAGAAAATCGACGATTGTTCAGAAGGTTTCGCCTCCGAGTGCTCTGTGGCTTTTGGTCTCGTGTTTCGTTATTTTTCATGAAACAACATTGTGCTCTCGTCGATCGGCTGTTCGAATCGCGGTAGTTTTTTTTTTTTGATCGTTCTAGTGCTTTCGGTTGCGAAGGTTGGGAGGAGACGAAGGGAGAAAGAGAGAGGCGGTTGAACAAATAGCCGGTGGTTTTTTGGATTGTTCGTCGCGGTGGCTGATGAGAAAATCCAGACTATAGGACGGACTTCCGAACGCGCTGGGTATAAAAAACATCTCCCACGATTTTTGAGCATATATTTATTGCTGCTGTGCGCACGCCGTGTGTGCTCTAATAGAGATATAGCTCGGCTTCGATCTTTTTTTTTCGTTGCGGAACCAACGGGGACGAAGTGAGACTGACATTTTGCAAATGTCACGAACTCTCGATTAGAGCGAAGGAGAAAGATTTATGTATGCTCTGCAACGATACGTCTGTATACGAAGATATATATATATATGCATGTATATGTATATATGTGCGCGCGCACTTAGCGGGTACGCGGACACTTAACCGGTGAACGGCGTGACCGATTCGTGGGCGCAATTGTAATGACTCGTTTTATCGATCGAAACGAGCGATAAGCGCTCCCCGAGAGTCTCTCACGACCCCCTGACCCCTGCTGCTACCGATCTTTCGTTTGGTTCTTTTTTTTTTGTCTTGCTCCGTTTCTTGCTTATAATTGCATCGGCCGTATCGTCGCCGCACACCCGGGCACGATTCTCCGTGTGAGCGACTCGCGATTGGAGAACGATGAGAGGAAAAAAATGCCCACGAAATAGGCGGCAAGCGAGAGGAGTGAAGAAAAACGAGTAGGGAAAGTGACGGAGAACGATCGTCGATCGGGTGATCGAGGGAGAGAATTTTGGGGATTTATTTTCAAGGGCGCGTTGTACAAATTGAGAATAATTATCATGGATTGGCTGAGAAGACAGCAGCAGCAACAGGACGTCAAGGAGTCACCGGAAACAAACGTGGCGCTGACACCGGATGAAGCTGACGAGTGTTACTTCGAGGAAGACGTCTCTGTCGACGAGGGCATGGTACGTGACTCGGCTTCCATTCGATAAAGCAATCCTTAACATAGCCATACACTGTCCCGACGACGTATGCTTATTCGGCCAAGTCGTGCACTTGCTAACGATCCGTCGATCGGTAGCGACCGAAATCGATTTTTCCCGTGAATAGATCGTTAAAGGGAGTACCAGTGTGAACGTTGAACATTTGGGTGATTTTCCGGAATTTTTTGGAAGAAAAATACTCAATTAGATGTTTCGGAAAATTGAGAATATATTTGGCTATATTTGACCTATATTACATAATTTTTTCATAGAAGAATATTGAGATCCGAGAGATCCAAACTTATGCGCTGCCTTCGGAGGCGCAAAAAAAAAGTTCCTCCACTGCTGACGTGATTCCGGCCGATTGAGTAGCTGAAACCGAAAAAGGAAAAAATGTCGTTAAACTGGAAGGTATTTCCTGTACAATGACGTAGGATTTTCGAAAAATATCAAAATCTAACAATATGGCGTAGTTATGAAAAAAGGTCTGTTTTCGCGCCTATAAAATGGTGGATTTTTTTCAATGCCAAATCGTCCATTTCCATCCAATCAAAAATATCCTACGTCATTGTAGAGTAAATATATTCAAGAGTACTCAGTTCAAATTTCAAGTCAATCGGATAATTGCTCTTTGAGTCACTGTCAGCAAATTTGAAAAATCTCTTTTCGAGAAAAACGCGTTTGAAGATTTAACTATCGATTTTTGCAAGATAAAATGATCAGAGATACGGCCTTGAAGTTTTTACAGGATATTCTTGAAAGTATAAACTGTCGAAAACGGCAAAAAAAATCGATTTTTTGGAATTTTCACGCTGGTAGAGCCCCTTAAAAACGAATTATCCAGTTGATTGATCAGCTACGTCGATCTTGGGGAATTTGGAAGAGGAAGGAACGCACTTTAAGTTTAATTTTCGCTTTATGTCGACTGGCTCGATCTGTTTGTTAAGGCGTTACCCCCACTTGTAGCGCAAAAAAAGGCCTTTTTCATGAATTTTTTAAAAGAAAACTACAAAAGTTTTTTAATCGATCAATATACCATCTTAACGACCACATCTTGAAGAACTTTCAGTAATTTTTTTATTGAAAAATATTACATTGTTTAGTGGCAAATGGCCGCCAATGAAATACTGTTTTTATATACACGGTTTGCGGTGACCAACATTGCGGCGAAGTGGATCATCTGAAAAAAAATGCGGGTGGATTTAGTCAAATATAAGTATAAACTAGTCTTTAATCGAAGGATTTTAAAAAATATTCATTTTTCACAAAATGGCGGGCAGTCAAAGTTAATGGTTCGATTTTAACGAAAAAAAACGGCCGTTTTTTGGCTATAAAACGGCCATTTTTTTTTTCGAAAAAAAAAAATCGAACGATTAAAGACTACATTTTTATGTATTAAATAAGCCTGCAAAATTTCAAGAAGATCGGTTCATTAGTGTTCGAGTAATCTTGGTCACCGACTTCAGAAATGCCATTTTGAGAAAAACGCGTTTAAAGTTTCTCTTTCAACGCTCTTTCAACGCGGATTCTTCTCTTTTAACGCTCATATCTCAGTCAATTTTGTTCGGATTGACTTGAAATTTTCAGGACAAATTCTCAGATACTTATACTTCAAAAAAATGCAATAAAAAAATCGATTTTTTTCAAAATCGCAAGTGGGGGTAACCCCTTAAAAGGAATTGTTTCGGAATGCATATTTGTCCTGATGAGTAGCCTACTCAATCTACTCGATTTATGGCATTCAAATTTGCTTCGTTTGCATGCAACGAAACTTTTTCATTTTGTCGTTTACTCGCCGTTATTATTATCCACCATCCGGTTTTGCAAACTTTTTTTTGAAGATCGTGAGGCAGCTGAAAAACTACATGAATTATTTTTATGACGTGAAGAGGCTGAAGCGAAGTTAGAGAATGGAAAAAAAATATTCAGGGTATCCCAACATGAAAATTTTTACTGCCACTTCGACACCTTCTATGCAGTATATCCGGGTAATTTTGGGATGTGACTCAAACGATGTTTCTCCGGAAGCAAATCACGACAGATGAAAACTGACTCGGGGAAAAGAAAATTGGACCAAGGCAGTTCATGGTTACGTGATGAACACAAGAAATGAACTTCCGGAGACAATGTGAGATGAAGAGGAATGATGTGGTGTGAGAATTATGAGTGACAATTGGCAAATGAAAATTTGATAGAACATTCTGCCAAATCTTGGATCTTTGTCCACTGGTGGTGGGCATTGTGCTTTCCTGAGGACTTGCTGGTGTGTTCGTGAATACAATTATGTCTATATGACGTTGAAGCTTGCATCTTTAAAATGTAACGATTTTTGTGATATTTCTTCGTTTTTATTATAATTCGAAACATTTTTTTTGCATCTTGAGGTCGTAAATCTGTAATAAAAATACGTAAAAACGCTCGATTGATTTTCATAGCCTAAATCGGTCAAAAAGAAATGTTATCAATGGAAAGGATTTTTCGAAAAAGCCGAAAAGATCGTTTTTCTGATTTTTTTTGTCTATGAGTTTACTTATTTGACATTTGGAAAAAAGGTATGTGTTTAAACATCCATTGAACTCATTTCATGTAAATTTGTACAAAAAATTAAAAATTAACCACGCCATGAGGTATAATAGAGCCTCTGCACAAAAATTGTGGTCCAATGGCCAGATCGATGACTCGACAATGGGTGGGTTGAAAAATAATAAAAAATGTTATAATCCATATAAATGTGATCCTCGGTGTCCGTAGGCGTTTTGCGAACAAAAAATTCACAAAACCGCGATAGTTGAAAAAAGGTGTCATTTTCACGAATTTTTTAATCATTTTCGGGGTCTTAAAAAATACTATATTAAAGAAAAAACAGCTACGTACACCAATGTCTACTGCAATAACAAAAATTTATTTTTTACATTGAAAATTATTGATAGTTTTAGTATACGTAAATCGTTGCGCTACCTGCTTTCACTAAATCGTCTGTAACTTGGTAAATGTTCAAAATTTGAATTTAATTTTTTTTCCACATATTCTCGAATATGTATACTTTGAAAAAGTGCAAAAACAAAATTGACTTTTTCGACCCGTCACGTTAGTGTTCCGTCTTAATTTTCGTTGCCTTTCAACGATGCAAACTCCAAGATCCTTATGTCTACTACCTGTAAAAACCCACCCACGTGGATTCGTCGTGCATGTACAAATGCTTGTAGATAATCCACGTGTATTCAATCAACCTGTATGATACAGGTCGACTTTTACGATAGCAAAGATCGTAACTCACGGCAATCCAAGCGTCAAGCCGTGTTATTTCTATTGCCACGAGTTGATACGATGAACGGAGGAAAAATATATTACAGTATAATCAACCGCAGTTTATTGGCGAGGCAATCGTATATGAGTTGGGTCAGCCGTACTGTGATTGCACTGCTAATAAGCCAGAGTTGATCACACCATGTGCGTTCGTTGTGAACAGAAGTGACTTTTCTCCCAGTGTCCTTTTTGGTTATGAGCCCGGGTGACCGTGATTCTCAAAAAATGTCCGAATTCCAAAATCGACTATACGAACAAATTGCATCATTGAGAGATCAAAGTACTCGCGCACTTGACGTTCGAAAGACAGCATCAAGCAATTTTTCGTACTTGTATTACGGCCACGGAAACTTCGGAAACAATCATCCAATTTTGGGTTATCCAGCAAGTGTCAGCGTCTCTGCCGATAACGCATTCCTTTCGCGTTAGTCACGTGCGGCCTCATTTGGGAAAGTGATCACCGTATCTTCGGGCTCTGTGGACACCTGAAAAATTCCGTCGTGAAAATTCCTCGGTCGGTCACATGGAAGATTCGACATATTTGTTTAGCACAATTCCCGCTCAATGCCCTAAAACGGGGTTGAATTGACATTAAGGGTAACTTTGATGGTTTTTGGGGCTACTTTACCAGAGCGCCAAAATTTGTTGTTCAATTTTATTATAATGTTGCTAAAGTTGATTGTAATGTTGCTCAAGTTGGTTTTGATCTCAATGATGATTAAAAGACTGATTAAGTGCCTTTAATAGTAACCTAGGTACTCGATATTTTGATGTAAAATGTTTCTTTGAGGGGTCTTTTCACTTTAGACGCTAAAAAGGCTATTTTCATGATTTTTTTGATAGGTTCATATTATAGATATTGATATAAAAGTTGTTATACTTAATAAATACACTTTCGAAATACGTTAAAATTTTTTTATTTATTTAAGTCACTATTTATAGTCGAAAATGGTAGTTAAAAAATGTCCTAAGAAAATTGTAGGTCTGCGCTGCTGATGAAATCTTGGAGATGGATCATTTGACACTTTGACGCTTTTGAAAAATATACAGGATGTATCTCAACTACTAGTTTTCCATTCGTGAGCATATAGGGTGTACGTTTCCAAGCAAAACGCTTTTGTTAAAAATGTGGTGCGACAAAAATTGATCGAGATATTCACGAGTAAAGTCCAACGGTGAGTAAACAATGGCACAGTAGTTTCTGCGTCCAAGCGAGCGTGGGCGCGAATTCGAATCCACATCCGGGCAAGTGGATTTCAACTATCAATTTTGAATTTTGAAATTTGAGTTTTGAACATTATCCGGTCGCTTAAATGAGGTATTAAATAATAAATAAAACATGTTAAACAATATTACAAATTGTTTACTCGAAATATCTTTTGATCTTTAAATCTTTCGAGTAAACAATGGACAATATTGTCTAACACTTTTTATTTATTACTTAATACTTTATTTGCGCGACCGGATAAGGTTCAAAATTCAAATTTGAATATTCGAAATTGAATGTTTGAACTTTCAATTTCAATTGCAATTTAACAAAAATCAATGGATTTGATTCCCTTGCGCGAACGTGGATTCGAGGCCGCGTCTACTCTGGCATGGACACCGAAATTACTGTGCCATGGTTTACTCACCGTTGGACTTTACTCGTGACTATCTCGGCCAATTTTTGTCGCACGACATTTAATAAAAAAGCGTTTTGCTTGGAAAAAGACACCCGATATGCTCACCAACGGAAAACTAGTATTTAAGATACACCCTGTGTATAAAATTGTGGGGGGGGGGGGGGCTTGACTTTCTTATACATTTGATAGCCAAAGGAAACGTCGTTCTATTGGATCAAAAAAAGTTGGGATTGATGATTTAAAAAAAGTTACCTTCAAAAAACTTCCAAAACCTGTTCAAAGTAGCCCCATTTTACGGTATGCCCTGGAAGTTTTGGGCAGGACGCGTAGATCGAAGATCGCATGTGTGGAAGAGTTTTTGAAAGAGTCCTGTCATGTGTGGAGATGCACACCGGTTTGTCGGTTCGCAAAATGAGAGGCATTCAAGTCCGGGTCTCGGTTCTCTCATCTTGTCGAGTTGGCGCGCGCGAATTACTCTCCTTTTCTCTTTTTATGGTGCTCCCTTTCTTGCTCTCGCCCTTTCTCTCTCTCTCTCTCTCTCTCTCTCTCTCTCTCTCTCTCTCTCTCTCTCTCGTTTAAAGTTACGGGGGATCTACTGTTACAGCGAGCGTGGCTCACACCGTGAGTGCGTCATTGTCGCCCTCGAATTCCCCCCTCCCCTTTTTTGACCATACAGAAGTGCGTATAGTGAAGTGGTTGAAGCTGCTTGAATTACAGGGGACACGAGAAAAAACGGGATCCCCACCTCGAACGCAAGGAGCTGGATACGCCCTTCGCGATGTAAATACAGAAACGTTCACCGAACGTAAAATATATTTTTTTCAACTTCATTATTTTGTATCGTCTCCTCTTGTTTGCATCAGTTTCACGATGTATTTTTTCGTGCAACGATAAATCTACCTGGTCGGTTCACCGAAATTTGCCGCGAACGAGCAATATGAAGATTTATTTTAAGCGGAGTTGTTGAAGGTTTTTGGGAATTTTGTGTGAAATGTGTAAAGAGGAAAATTTTAGGTATCGGCTATGTGGAAAATTGTGAGCAATTTTCCATATAGGATATATGGAAATTGTGTATGGAAATTGTGAGCAATTTTCCATATAGCCGAGTGGGGTTGTGAAATTGAAGTTTAGGGCATCAAGCTACGAGCCACGTAATGATTGGTTTCTATAGGGCATATCGTATCGAGGGTACTATACCAAGGCTACTATTATAAATTTTTATATTTTGTAATAATTAAGTTGAATTATTAAATTAAATGTTGTATTCAATTATTAAATTGTATTAGATATCTACTATATCTCCTATATATTGAATATCTTCTAATTCGATAGTTCTTAATAATGAAGTTCAATTAATAAATTAAATGGTATGTTAAATTGTTCAATTGTATTAAAATACATGTAATATCGTATTAAAGGTTTCAACCAAGGCTATTATGAATTGTCTCAAAAATACATTAAAAACGGTGTATAAAAAAACACGTTTTCTGTATAGTTTGATACATAATCATAATCGCATCATTAGAAATAAAACATGAAAAATTGAGTCAGCTAATGATCAGAGCTAATGAACCTGTTTTACTACCATTTGTTTAGCTTTTGCGGAAGAGTTTTCTCATAAACGTACCCTGCTATTCCAGCATTCATTTGAACATGCTAAAGATTTACAAAAAAAGCTACAGCGATTTTCACACCCACTTCGCTCAAGCAGACACATAACATTTCCAGAAAATGACAGACATCGTTTCAGAATCATGACGTTGAAGACTGCATAGTTGGAATGCATCGAAAGTTTATTTTCCCTCTATTGCTCACGTTTTTTTGCCGATTTAGGTTACAAATAACATGATCTTCAAGTTTGCATCGTTGGAACGCAACAAAAATGATTTTTTTTTAATTGAAGAAGAAAAAAATGTTTGTCCATTTAGGCTAGGAAAATCATTCGAACGTTTTTACGTATCGTTATTACAAATTTACGATTTCAAGTTGCAAAAAAAGCTATCGAATAACAATAAAAATGAAGAAATAAACGAAACTCGTTGCATCCCAACGATGCAAACATCAACGTCATAAAATATCACTGAAACACTTTTTAAGATCCTCATTGGGGATCCATAACCCACAACTGCAAAAGAAGATTTTAAATAGTAATCAAAATAAAGAGATGATAAAATGAAGGAGGATTATTTTTGCATTCCAACGATGCAAACTTCGACACAATAAAAATCACGCAAACGATACGAGTTTTACCCTCACAAGAAATTCGCGATGTCAGTCCATTAAAAAACGATCGATTGTAATAAATATGCAGATATAAAAATAATTGAAAATAATTTTCATTGCATTCCAGCGATGCAAACTTCGACGCCATTCAGAATACGATTCTGAAGATTGCATCGTTGGACTGCAACGAATTTAATTTCTTTTGGCATATTTCGCCCTCCAAGGCCCTTCCATAATTTTTTAAGATATTTATTTAGCAATCGACATTATAAAGCCATAAAAAAGATCACCTATAACAACAAAAATATGGAAAATAAAATTAAAAACGGAACTTTCGTTGCGTTCCAACGATGCAAACTTCAACACCATTTCAGAATCGAATTCTTCCCCTGCAAGCTTAATTTCAGCTCAAAAAACAAAACGAATATGCACACAGACCCTACATTTTAATATACCATCAGCAAGATTCTTCCCAGTTTTCATCCATTTTCGCATTCGCTGCGAGCATGCTGTAATCCGAACTCTTCAACGTACGTACTCCACTACGCACACTACTACATGTATATGCATTTATATTATCCACGCTTGTTGCACTCGGAGCTCGTCCGCCACAGAGTCATGGGCCACGGCCCATTAACGCACGTAAATAATAAATCGGAGTGCACAGTTACAGGGTGTCTCAAAATGACCTGACATTTTTGTTTATTAACAAAACGTATTATCTATTAGAAGAGTACAAATATTTTTATTTTACAATTTTTCCCATAGGTTCATATTATAGATATCGATATAAAAGTTGTTACACTTAATAAATACACTTTCGAAATACATCAAAAATATTTTTTTTGTGTATTTATGTAATCCAAACAATCTTTAAACGCGTTTTTCTCGAAACAACGTTTTTCGACGGCTTGCTGATAAAATTTTCACAACTATTGAAACGATCCTTATAAAATTTTAACCACGTATTCTTTACAACTATAGCTATAGCGCATATCAAGGAATTTTTTTAATTTTGATATTCACTATTATTTTTGCCAAAAACGGTGAAAAAACACGTTTTTTTTGTTTTTTCGAAAAATGTCCGCCATTTTGTTATTTTCGCATATTTAAAAAAGCGAATGATATGCGCTGTAGCTATTAACATACTGAATCTAAAACCGTTCGATTTTTTTGTTTCGGTTTTTTTTTTCCATCTCCGAGATTTCATCAACAGCGCAGACCTGCAATTTTTTAGGACATTTTTTCAACTACCATTTTCGTCGGTGAATATTTACAAGTGGGGTTCCAGCTAGAAAAGAGGTATAGAAATTTTGTACCAAGTCGATGTATTTCAGGGCACTTTGTTTACAATATTTAAGTCGGGGGAAGACAATTTCAACCCCCAAGCGCTTTTTTTTAAACTTTTTTAAAGGTATGGAGGAAACGGGTTTGGTGACATCAAGTGGGTCAAATGACATGGGTTTGTTTGGGTTTATTTCCTGCCCTATCATAAAAAACATATTTTCATACTGCAGAATAGCCCCGAACGAGTGAAAAAAATTTCGGAGTCGATTAGGGCTCCCCACTTGTAAATATCTACCTTTTCGTCTATAAACAGTGACTTAAATAAATATTTTTTTCAAAATGTATTTCGAAAGTGTATTTATTAAGTGTAACAACTTTTATATCAACATCTATAATATAAACCTATAAAAACAATTCATGAAAATATCCTTTTTTCAGCGTCTAAAGTGAGAAGACCCCTTAATAAATTCAAATTTCTGGTCATTTTGAGACACCCTTTACACGCAGCGATAACTGCGTATACTCGATCGTTCCGTGGCAGAATACACGTGACACGTACGTGAGCGTATCAACGACCTTACAATAGAAAGGGCCTTAAAGTTATACCGAAGCGTAGGTCTTGTGCTCTTTTCGCTTCGGGGCACCCACATACGCATGTGTACACGCGAGTAGGCGAGAAAAACGTAGCCTGTATAGAAGTCGATGCACCTTTGCATTTCAAAGGCCTGTACGGATATTCCTATGTGTATCTATATGTTTATTCATATTTACTGTACACGCGTAGCTTCAGGAATAACCGAACGAGGGACCATATTGGCTCTCTTCGTACTTCATTCGGACTCGCATTGTATTCGATGCATATGACTCTCGGGTATACGTACACATCCGTTTCTCTATACGTATGAGCTTGGGGCCCGAGAGCACTATGGACGTATTGTTTTTATTGTACGATTGCATGTGTACATAAATCTATAACTGTGTGCATGTGGACGTTTGTACGGTGGTACACGTACGGGTGTATGGAAAACGAGTACGCGTACGAGTGACATTGGTACCTGACGTATTGTATACAGGGTGACAATTATAAGGTGGTCATTCGATCTTTAAGGGGGAAAATCTCTTTAGACGCTCGAAAATGAGTCATTTTTCATGCATTTTTTTAAAGGAGACAAAATAATCGCATCATTTTTAAATTTTGACATTATCTTACTACAATTGTCAAGGGTTAATTTTTTTCTTTTTTAAACAAGACAAAATGGCGGCGTTATAAGGTATTCCTTTAGGCGTCTTTTGAAAAACTGCTCATGTTAAAGCTCAAAAAGTTATTGGTCGATCTGGCTAAAATTTTGGGAGTTTTCTCACTATAACATTATTGGAAGGATATACCTAAAGTGTTAAGGTTATCGCGTAAATAAATTACCTTTTTCGGGTAAAAATTGTTGAGAAAATGATAAAAAATATGAACATTTGATAACAAAGCCTACTCAATTTTGTAATTTTATACTTTTTAAAACATTTTTATACGTATTGACCTTATAATTGTCACCCTATAAACTGTTGCACGCATTTATATATATATGTATGTATGTATGTATGTATGTATGTATGTATGTATACAGGGTGTCCCTCTTATCTCTGCCACCCGAAATAACTCGGTAATTATCGACGTCACAAAAAATGTTCCAAACAAAAGTTGTACGGTGTGAAGGGGGCCATCAAATGCAACCATTTTTTTTTATTTTGGTGGAGGCGCTTAGGGGGTCATTAGGGGGTCAAAGTCATTCAAGGCAATTCAAGGTCACCTATTAAAATGAAATACAAACCTAAATATCTCGGGTCACTACCAAATATTTGTTAGCGAGCCGAGACATTTAGATTTGTATCATCGATACTGACCTTGAATGACCTTGAACGACTTTGACCCCCTAATGTTTTTTATGCGGCTTGAGGTGCTCCACAAAACGGGTAGAAAAAAATGTAACATTCCATTGAAAAAAGTCGAGGTGACCTTCACTGTGCGTCAGCGCCTCGACCGAAATAAAAACAATTAGTCGCATTTGACGGACTCTTTCACACCGTACAACTTTTGTCTGGAACATTTTTTTGTGACGTCGATTATTACCGAGTTATTTCGGGTGGCAGAGATAAGAGGGACACCCTGTATATATATATATATATATATATATATATATATATATATATATATATATATATATATCGCACCATACGACAGACCGAATGCATAGCTGCGCATGGTCAACCGCAAAATGCAAGGCTCATGAGTTTAACGGCGTCCGCAGGTTCGTATTCGCCGGTTACTAGCCTCCTGAATATCCGAGTATACCTGGTACACTGAGCCTGTATATGCGTGTATATATATCTATATTTCCACACGTTCATCGATTTTCCGCGAATCATAAATTCGATGCATAATGATACATTTAATGAAGTTCGTTTTGAAATAAGTTTTCCAGCATGGACGGAACATTTTAAAGTGTTCTCGAATTGACGAACGAAGATTATTCAATTGAAGTATTCTTGATGATACCCCGCGGGAATTATGGGGGAAAGTTCTGGAGAATCGTGGAAAAAATTCTCGGGTACTTTCTACGGATTGCCAAAAAGCGATAAGAATGGAGGAAGACAAAAATAAAAACGTCACAAATGTAATGTAACGTTTTCCACTTTTTGGCGATTAATTGGAAGAACGACAAATTTATGAACAATTTCCGATGTGATTTTTTATTCAATCTGGCAAATCGTTCGATTTCGAAACGCGATTACTCGTTCGCGGTCCTGCAGATGAGGTCCTAGACATGCGATTGAAGACATATTCGCCTCTTCAGCGAGGACTCATCCGGTTTGGCTCCGAAGCTTGGGAATTTTCTACTCCGTTGGCCCTTCTTTGTAAGCTTTGCAAAACCGGTGAAAGTTTGAAAAAAGGGCCTGAAAAAAAATCGCTGATCACATCGAACGTCCGTCGCATCGCGGACACTTTAATCCTTCCATCCGAAGGGAGTGAACATTTCGCAGCAGCGCGATTGAAGTCGATTAACGCGAACAATGGTCTTTCAGTCCATGTGTACCGGTACAAACGGCGGCCAGCCCAAACTTTCGCTATGGGAGAACAAAGGGACCGAGAGACCAGAGGATGTCTGCTGACTCGCGGCCCAAAACCGCGCAATTTTTTTTTGTTGCGGTTTAGGTTGCGTTTGCTCGACAGTATTGAAGATAGAAGTGAAGTGCGAAGTGTGTTTAGAGAAAAAGTGATTTTGATGACATTCTGTGGGATGGGCTGACCTCGAATTAGTCAATACTCAATGTTATGTTGAAAAATTGCCAAATTCCGAAAAAAAGTACTAGGAAACGGTTGGTGATAAAGAAGGCATTTTGGTTAACACAAAAGTACATCGAGAGCCTTAAAAAAAATCACCAAAAAATACAGAGAAACATGGCCGCCGGCAGAAGAAGAAATTTTTTTTCGTGACGGTTGGCGGTGGACACTCTCCAGCTCAAACGGCCCATCCGAAATCTAAAAACCAAACGGGTTATTCAACTTAACAATAAGTGCGAGTCGTTGACGATCGTCGATTATCAAAATAATTTTTTTTTAACAACGTGGCGACGAATTGTATCTCAAGCATACCAAATTTATGAAAGAAGTCGTCATTTTTACGTAACTAATAAAAAATAAAGATAGATTTTTAAAAACTGCGATCGTCAACGACCTTTATATGTTCCTTGTTACATCTCCTGTAAATTTGGAAACAACCCATCAAGTGTTTCTCGAGATATCATGTCCACCGACTTTCAGAAACTGTAGCTCATTCAATTTTCGGAACATTTCAATGAATTTTTCAGGGAATATTGTTAAAAAGTGATACTATCGAATAAAAATATTTTTGGAAAATGCGATTTTCAACCCACCTAGGTGTAGCCCGTTAACGTAAGCATACTCATAAAAGGGCCAGGTAAAGGGTCACGTTGTCTTCAAAATCAACAACCGGTGCAAACAAATTTTAAGGATCGTTCTCCA
This sequence comes from Ophion ellenae, assembly GCA_963210295.1. Classification (NCBI taxonomy): domain Eukaryota; kingdom Metazoa; phylum Arthropoda; class Insecta; order Hymenoptera; family Ichneumonidae; genus Ophion; species Ophion ellenae. Next base: position 43,007,004 of record OY723387.1, read on the forward strand.
AACAGATGTGCTGATAGCCAACAGTATGTAGACATAACGGCCTCAAAATGTACTTTCTCCACACATATGTGAGTGCTCCTGTGAATATTTGTGGTATAGCCTAAATCGGAAAACGTGACAACGTCGCGGGAACTTATACGAAACACTGAGGGAGTTCGCTGTGAACGTTCAACCCGAACGACGAGACGTGGCCATGGCACTGATGATTCAGAGCCAGCTGTATCTTTGTCGAGAGAAAGAGAAAGAGAGAGAGAGAGAGAGAGAGAGAGAGAGAGAGAGAGAGAGAGAGAGAAGGAAGAACGCCACAGAGTGTCCCTCTTCTCCCGACGGTCCGAGACGTTTCCCTGAATAATCTGGAAATAAATTAAAAATGTCGGTTTCTGTCTGCTGCGAGGCTCCCTGCATCTCATTGTTCCTCTTATACATATTCTATAGACCACCGTACGCTTATACATAAGGTATACAGTAATTTTCGAAGGACATGCTGCCATGAGGCATTTCCATATTGACTGCCAACGAACGCAAGAGCTCAGCCACACTACTGAAGACGTAAGCCAACGTACGCAGAGGTTCTTCTTCGTCCGAAGTTTACACAACTGTGGATCTATGGGATGTCCATTTTCATGCTACTCCGAGAGCCGAAGGGCTCTGTCTATTCAAAAATCGACCGAACGTCTTGGATGTATTGGCGTGGAGAAACGATCTGTTCTTATTGCTCTCCATACGTGATGGAATTATTCGTAATTGCATCACCGGGAGCTTTTTGCAAATGGGAAAATGTCACGCATTTGAAGATTTTCCGGTTCATTGCCTGTTTGTACGTGAGAAGAGACTGAAGTGTTCTCTCATCTACGATCTGTGATGCGATGCGCGACCTCCGAGAAACGACATGGACCGTTGCCATCTTGTCGTCTTTGAATTGACATTGCTCAAGATCTCGAAGGGTCTTTGAGTGTATTGGGAATTGAGCTTCTGTCAATCCGTTGGACTCTTTCGGGACTGACAGCAGCTGCTATTGTAGATTCTCAGTTGCTCATTCAATGGCGTATCGTAATCTTGATTTCTTCAACCTGTCACTATCCCGAGACAAGCAACCCCGATACTGTCAAGTCGTCAATCTTTCCTGCATCAAGTGTAGGGGAAGTAGGGGCAATATGAGAACGCTAAGGTCATTTACAAATAAAATCTTACAATGAATCAGTCTACTTTGATTATTCTTTTAAACTGATCAAGATTTATTAATCTTTTAATTTTGGACAAAAAAGTCTGTCTATTTTTATTGCTAGCGTACAATGTATATTTTTAATTGAACCTTTATTTTTTCCTATCTTAAGCCATATGCGGGGCAAGATGGAACAGTGCTGGGAGATTGATGGGACAAGAATCATTGGCATCTGTCGCACATAAAAATGGTTTCATTCTTAATACCAGCAATTTGATGAAGCAATCGTCTAAGTTCTGTAGTATTTAGTCCGAATAATTTCATATATATTTTAAATCATAGCTTTTTGAAATAATTTTTAAATTATAGTATATTTTTAGACGGTTAACGAATCAACAAAAAATCACGCAATAAAAAATTCCGATAAACCGATCTTAATATATTAATAATTAGTACTTTCATTGTGTTGACTCACCTGCATCACATCAATCTCAGCAACTCAAATGAACTAAAACGATAGTAAACTTTGCCAATACGTAGATCGTTTTGTCAAAAAATCGGTATTTTTTTCTCACTCGAAACGCTTGCTTCCCCCACAGTTGAAACTTTCACACCCACTCACCCCCCAACCCTTAAAACTCCAGCGGGAGCGCTGTGCTCGCACACACTGTTTGTAGTCCAGTAAAAGAGACAAAAACCCGGCACTATTAGCGTAGAATCAGAATTTTTGACTGAAGCTAGATGGTTGCATGCTGAAAGTAGCCCCGATAAATGTTGCCCCGCAACTCGCCCCGACCCTAAGAAATAGGGGTTGAAAACGTAAAAATCGCCGTATCTCGATAATCAACAGCCCGATCAAAAAATGTTTCAAACAAAAGTTGTTTGGAATATTAAAATACGTATAAAGTTACTTAGCGTCCGAACCCCTATCTTTGAAAATAGCGGCACGAAAACGCGAGAGCACCAACCCCGAATTTTCGAATCGTTTCTGTACCACTATTTTCAAAGATAGGGCGTTGGACCTCGGATAACTTTACACGTATTTTATTATTCCAAACAACTTTTGTTTGAAATATTTTTTGATCGGACTATTAATTATCGAGATACGGCAATTTTTTTACTTTTCAACCCCTATTTCTTAGGATTGGGGCGAGTTAAAAATTCGAATTCTTCGCTAAAAGTGCTGGGTTTTCGTCTTTTTTACTGGACTATTAGTAGCTAGGTTTATGACTCATCTTAGCTCGCACCTCGTCTTGCCCCTAATTCCCCTACAATAACACGAAAAAAAGAGTAAAAAAGTCACGTTCCCTTCGAAGCAGCCTCGGTCGCGAAAATCTCGCTATTTCGCGGATTCTTCGGAGCTGCGGAGCAGAGAGCAGGGAAAAAAATGGTCGACAACAGACGAAAAGATATATGATTCAAATCAGCCATACTCCCGAATTCTATACACATATATACACATTGTGAAAGAAAGCATCAGACCGGCTGGTATGCCGTGGTACACGAATACACGCTCACAAAAGAGCATAGAAAACGTCGGGATTGTAGAGGGGACCGAAACGAAAAAGCGAGAGGGATGCAGCCATCCCCCGCCCCCACTTCCTCTTGGCCCGCACGCCGCAGGGGATGAAGCATGACTCACCGGCTCGGCACCCCGAGAGTTACGCATGCCTCGTGCCACAACTTTCACCCCAAAATTCTAGCCAGACCCTCCCTTCCCCCCTCCTCTGAGCGCTGCCCGTCCTCGTCGCTTTCCACCACCCCTCACGAAACCCCGCGATGAATGCTACGCGGATTCGCCGATGCGAGGCTCGCTCGCCTGAATCCCAGTTTGACGTCCCTTTCTCGCAAAAGCAGGGGAGATCCAGGCGAAATTATCATAATTCGAATTGAGACCGGTACAGCCCTGCACCGCTTGTACTTTTGTCGCCGAGGGAGAGAAAAAAAGCGAAACTGCAGGGTTCAGGTGTCAGAGTCGATATTATGTGACGCTTGGCACGACTCGAGTCATCATTTGATGTCCTGTAGGAAAAAAACAAGCGGCGAATCGATGCCATCGTAGCTCGTCGGTTTTGCAGTCATTTTTTAGGGGTAATGAGTTATGCATAGTTTTAATGGTCGGAAACAGCTCATTTTTAGGATTTTTGTTTGTTGACATCGCGATGATAAATTTCGACAAAAAATAGGTATTTGAAATAGTATCATCTGAAGAACACTCTGTAATTGTTTTGTGTAAAAATATTTAAGGTAGTTCCTCTGCGAAAATCTCAACCAAAAGTTTACATACCATGTTCATGTTTAAAAGATTGATAATTGGTTTAATTAGTAATGAATAAAATTAAAAACTACGCAATATTGACTCGGTACTAGTAGATAATACGATGGATATTATTTATTGCCGTAAAATATATTTTGTATTGTGTTTTTGATCGACCATTGCCAGTAAACTTTTTGCCGGGACTGTCCAGGCTTTGCCCCAATTGTTTTTTTTCCAGGCTTTGCCAGGCTTTGCACCAAAATTGTGAAGGCTTCTCATGGTTATATCTTGGAAACTAGATGGTGAATCATTCTCATTTGTTTTTCACATTATTCGTGATATCTTACTCCAGCTTATCCTCGTTTATTATCAATTTCTTAATTTTAGTTTTGACGGTAGAATTAATGATGCTCTGTTTGCCCATTATAACGCATTTGTTACGTGTAAACCAAGCCAACTTTAATTGTAAATATCTCAGGTTTGGGGTGGTCAGACTTATTCAAATTGCACAGATGTTTGGATAATGTATTAAATAACGTATATGTCAAATTTCAATCATTTCTTAATTCAACTCTTCTGTGGAGGTACTACCTTAATTGTTTACGACTTACAGCTGATGTCCGGGAAGCACCTCTGGAAAACTTCTTTCTGAAGCTATTGTTATCTAAATAGTTATCTAAAATAAAAAAATCAAACAGACTTCGTTACTATATTAGTTCGTCCTATGATTAATCGAAGGAATTTCCGAAATTAAAAATTAAAGAAGGAATGGCACGTGTTAAAAATGAGGGTCTTGATTTTGCGAAAAAATGGGCATTTTTCGTTCATCTAATCAAAAGTATACATCGAAAAAAAAATGTTCGATCAAATACTATGATATTACATCTAGAAAACGCCCTAAACATTTCAGATAGATCGATACAGTAGTTTTTTGTTATTTTGCTAGCCGACTTTGAAAACTCACTTGTGAGAAAAAAGGCGTTTGAAGTTTGGAACAACGCTCCGAGCGTTCCGACGGGCATTAACATAAGAGTCTATAAATCTGTCAATTTTGATCCGATCACCTTAAAATTTTCAGGGAACATTTATAGGATGATGTACTGTCAAAATATACTAGTTTTGAAAAAAGTGATGTTTTTACTTTTACAACTAGGCATGACTCCCTAATGCTCTTAACTCAATATCAGCAGGGAGAGAGTGAATAATTCCACAAGGAATGTCCGAAGTTAGAACACTGTGTTTTGATCCGCAGGGGATATTTTTTTGAAGCTTTGATTCATCACAGTGTTCTGCAACGTACCGAGAAACGGGTAAGATACCGTTCCGACCCACGTCGATCAGTAGAGGGCCTGACGGCGACGCGATTAAGATTAGAAGCGGATTAGAGATGGGCGATTGATCGATGCGCGCACTTTACGTATACAGCCCATTGCGTCCATTATGTTTATACGTATAATTCAGCCGTGTTATTCCTTTGTAGCTATTCACGTATATTTCAGATGCACAGTGTTATACTTGGGCATTGTTGTCCTATGCTCGCTGGCAATGCCTGGCACATAGGAAGCGTAACCAATCACGTAAAAAAAATGTCCGCTCTCACCAGATTCAACTTTGGAGAAGGATATAGGTTTAGGTTGTTATGGGGTTAAGTCAACATGTTTCCACCGAGCTGAAATTCTTTCTGGACCTTTATAACCACTGTGCTGATCATCCTGTGCAGTTTGAACACGATCCACAGTACCGTTTTTTAGAAAAAAAATCGGCAACTCGATGATTTTTTAGGCAAATTTTTGGAAAGTGGAAAATTTGCCTATAAATCGTCAGATAATTGTTAATAACAAATTAACTATGCATAAAAAAAAAATCCTACGTACTTCCATAGACAATGTATTTTTCAAGATATATTCAACATTTCAAGTGAATCGGTTGAAAATTGTCTGAGTTATGTTTCCGGCCAACTTAAAAAATGCACTTTTGAGATAAACGCGGCACAGCCGCCATTTTGAAATTAATCGCTTTAAAAAAATTATTCTATAGAGTCACTGATAGGTATGATAAACACCCTTTTTTGTAATCTGGATTTATTTTGTAGTTTTTCTGAAAAAAAATCCCCAAAAAGTCTATTTTTCAGCCTCTAGAGTGGCCTAAGCCCTTAATGTAATCACCGAATATTCAAAAATGCATATTTTTACAAATTGATGTAAAAAAATAGTTCGAAAACGCGCTTTCAAAATGACGATTATTTGAAAGCTAACAGTTGGTAACAGTCAGTCCGCTTAGTGCATAAGCATAGGGCGTTCCCCTCATACTTCACCCCCGACGGCTAAGCCCCGTAACAACCTCAAAAAAGTGGCGATGCGCACTGGCGTAAATTCGTTGGAGCTTTGCACCAGTAAACGCTTTGTCTTTTAGGCTCCTCAAGTCCGAAAGAACGTAGATCATCAGTTGCTAGAAGATTCCTTCCTATGTATTCCATGCCTGACATATGCTCCAGGAACTTCCCACAAGCCGCGTGAAAATTTGTCTCGACTGAGTTTAACGGCACGTGCCTGCACAAAACCAAGAAGGGACACTGCACAGTCGGTACATCTAGGTAGCGGAAAATCAAAGACCCCAAGACTTTGGAGAGTACAGCAAGAATGAAGACATCTGCGTCGTTCGTCGTCCATCCGCGTCGTCATTGTACCGTTGGGCAACAAATTGTCACGTCGTTATACACTTCCTCTCTGCCACACTCTTTCCATCTGACAAGTCCATTTTTTTCATCCATTTCGACCAACACGGGCCCTGTTCAGTCCAATTTCACTGAGGCGTCAATTCGCGTTTCTTCCGCCCTCTCAAAGGATACGCGATGCGTCTTTTATCCAGCCCTCCCGTGCATGTTACAGTAACGAGGTGGTTGGTCTACACGACTTTGGAGCGTGACATCTGGAAAAGCGTGCGCACATATCTAATGCATACACGTACAAATCCCCACATTCATCCATATATATACGTGGACGGATAATAAGCCTGAAAGAAACCAGGGGCTAGAAAGCACATGAGACTTGACGAACGGGCTCAGATGTCGAAGTGAGATTAGAAACTCGGGCGTGCGCGCGCGCCTTGAAGAGATTACCGGAGTCGGTAAGCTCTTCTTGGGGAAACCGCGGAGTTGGATTTATGTCTTCCGCATAGAGACGAGTCACGATATGGTAGGTGTAGCACGAGGGTTGCTTCATTGGCCGCGAACACACTCGAAGAATAACGTGCACATTCGTATAGCCCAATGACGTGTTTTATATCCGAGGGTTCGTTTCTCAGCAACGAGCTCTTATGACCCAAAGGTATGGGGTACGCGTTTTTTTCCTAACTCGAGTTATCATCGATATTTCGGGTTCGCTCGGCCGTAAGGACTATCCGCCCCAAGTGGCGTGTCGCCGAGATGGATACCTATAAAATATATTTTATAGGTATTCTATTGATGCGAAGGGGAATTCTATTGATTAGTGGTGATGACGTGGAAAAGAGTGGACAATCTCATGCATCGTGATAATAAACGATGTTCAATCAATGGGTTGTGCCTAGTTGTAACAGTCGAAAACAGCTCATTTTTGGGTTTTTTAAATCATGATGATAGATTTCTACAATTAGGTATTTGAAGAAGTATCACCTGAAGAACACTTTGTAATTAAATTGTCTACAGATATTTGATTATTATCGACTTACAGCCGAATCCGAACAGCACCTCCCGAAAACGTCTTTTGCGATGAGCAAAGCTCTTCTGAACTAGGTTATGCAATATCAAAAAATCAAATAGATGTTGTTAGTATATTAGTTTATCCTATTATTGATCGAAGGAATTTTCAAAATATCAAATTTTAAAAAATGGCGCGTGTTTAAAGTGATCATCTTGATATTTGCGAAAAAGTGGGCATGATCATCAAATCGAAAGTATACATCGGAGAAAATTCTTCGATCAAATACTATATTTTTACATCTAGATATCTGGCTCTTTTTTAGATATCTGGCTCACCGACATTAAAAACGTACTTTCGAGAAAAAAGCGTTTAAAGTTTCGAACGACGCTCCGAGCGTTTCAATGAACGTCAAAATAACAGCCCTCAAAGCTGTCAATTTTGATCTGGTTACGTTAAAATTTTGAGGGACCATTTATAAGTTGATGTACTGCCAAAATATCTTGCTGTTGAAAAAAGTGATTTCTCGACTTTTACAACTAGGCATAACCCCTCAACTTCTTCGGGTATAGAAACTTTCTCATTTCTAGGGATTTCGGAAGTCTTTGGCTTGATTGAGCGATCCTGCAACGTAAACTTGGTCCCAGAATTTTAGGGGATGCTGCAGCTCGAAGTTTTGATCCCTGGAATGTTTTTTTTCGTCACTTGTGGCCACATCCATAAACCTGAGTATGCATACGCCGGAATCAGTGGAGAAAAGGTACTCTCCTTCTTCCTCTGATTCGTGTCAGGCGTGAAAAGTTTAACATTTATACGATGATGTACTGTCAAAATATATTGGTTTGGAAAAAAGAGATTTTTCGACTTTTACATCTAGGCATAACCCCTCAACTTCTTCGGGTATAAAAACTTTCTTATTCCCAGGGATTTCGGAAGTCTTTGGCTAGATTGAGCGATCGTGCGATGTAAACTTGGTTCCAGAATTTTAGGGGATGCTGCAGCTCGAGGTTTTGATCCCTGCAATGTTTTTTTCGCCATTTGTGGCCACATACAAAAATCCGAGTGTGCATAGGCGAAAATCGGCAGGAAAAAGGTAATTTCGTTCCCCTGATTCGTGTCAGACGTGGAAAGTGGAACGAAAAAAATCAGTATCAAGGCTTTAGTTGGCTCCAGAGTGAATAGTTTCACAGATCTCGGGGTCTCTTTTTCAATTCGACATTTGCGTAATTAGAGCTTGCTCAATATGACTGGATATTGTTCCAGAACACGTAAGACGCCAAATCAAATGGCCTGACCACAAATGTTCCACCTGTTTAATGTCTACGGCACTGCTGATGTATCCTGCTCGCACTGGGGTGCCTTTTCGTCCAGTGCATCCTCGAACTCCCCTCTGAGAAGCTGACCGATGTGTCTGACAATATTGACATTAGCAACGAGAGGCATCGAATCAATGGCCCGCCGTTCTTATTACTTACGGCAACGGAAATGGATCGTGCTCCGTTTAATGTATCGTATCACGAGAGTATCGACATAACGAATGCCTTTGATACAAAAGGGCACAACAAAGGCTATTGGCCGCGATGAATAGCAGAGGCTGGGTCTTTCTTCCTTCTTTCCGCCCTCATATTGTACATTGATCACAGCGAATATTCGATCTCTTCCGATGAATCACGAGGGCCGCAACGGGCATGGGGTTCATTCCGTTTCATCCGAAAACGCGCGGAGAATTTATAGCCCCGCGACGCACGAGAACCGCTGGAGAATCGAGAAATTTCGGAGTCGAAAGCCTCGGAAATTCAAACGCCAAGGGAGATCACCGCCTGGTCTCATATAGAGAAAAAGATCCCCGGGACTCTCGGTCTCAGTCCTTGTGACTGCGTGCAAAAAATTGAACAAAAAAAAACACGTTTGAGACTTCGCGTGGGTGAATGGTTATTATAGCTCGGCGCCAGCGGCGCATGTATCTCACTCACGTCCGTGAGGAACTCGAGACGCTCGTGCACTGTAGTAACGAGCAAATTTTTGCCAGACCCAGTGATCAGCAAGACCATGGCTTTCATCCATATGGAAAACAGGGACAACCGGGAAAACTCAGGAAATTTTGAAAATTCTCCAGAATTTTTCCAGAATGGACTTTTTGCAAGAATTACGCAAAATGAATGGAAAAAAAATGAAATGTTCAAAAATAAATATTTGTTTATATTTTTCATGTTTACATTAATCTTCATTATATACAAAAAAAGGTTTCGTCAGCGCCAAACATTGGAAGTTTCAAAAACTTAATACTTGTTTACTCTAAAGCGCTATTGTTAATACTTGTTTACTCTAAAGCGCAGTTGTATTTGGTTTGTCGACAGACAACCACACAATTATTATTGTAGAGAAGAGTTTATATTTTTTTTATTGGCACGTAAAAATTTGACCACTGATTGGTTGTGAAAATTCTGTTTATAATAAAAAACAGGTGGGTGCTTTTTGAACAGGTATTTGCTTTTAACGTATTTTTTTTTACTTCACAGTTTCAATTATTTTTTGAATTTAAGTTCTTTTTTGAATTTTCAATTTTAACATTCAACATTTTATATGTTTGATCGTAAAAAAATATGCTCTTTATTTTACCCCAATCTCGGTGAAATATATGTAAAACCTGTGCGAAAAGCCTGGAAAAGACAGGGAATTTCTGAGTCAATAATGCGGAATAACCATGAGGATTCTGCTGCGAATCTCTTGTCGTACAAAGCCACGTGGACGTGCCAATGACTGCGTTTCTCGAATCGTCAAACCGGCTGATCTTCGTAGGCAAATGTGGCAAACGTACATACACACAAGCTCTCTTTTTTTGGTCCAAGTCTCAGCATCTGCGAAGATTAGCAATATCCCATATGTACTTCTACCAATGGTATTCCACTTGAGGTTCATTTTCATCATTTCAAGACAAGGTCTTCAAAAAATCACAAATAAAAATGTGCTTACCAGTTGAGACTTGGGTTTTTTTTTCTATCAAATCGAATTGATACTGCATGCATTTGGGGAATGTCGGAAAGAAATGGAAAAATTGGACATTCAGCTGATCTGTCTTGGGATTTTAGCCTATTCCTATCCATAACGCCTGTGCGAAAAGAAAAGAAAACGTTTTGTTCCCTGTACTCTGTCTTTGCGAGTGTTAGCAATTCGACCTACCGACATATTCGTGCCTAACACCTCTAAATTTTCACGCGGAGTGGAGGCACTTCTTTACGGGAATTCGTGGCAGCCGTTAAAACGTCCGATAGGATTTACTACGAACGAAGATATAAGCGTTAACGAGCTTCTCATGGGAGGCGCCTCTTTTCACAGTTCTTTCTCTCGAGGAACCTCCGTTCTTTACTTTACCTGCGTACGTACATGTGAGATTTAATCTTCAACGAACATGAGCCGCAATTAAAAGGAGATTTCTCTTTATTTCAATTTTCCATTGGCGATAGAAATTCAGTTTTCATTCACGCTTGAGGTAACAAGAAAATGGATAAAAGGATCATGAAATTGATGACAATGCTCAATGATGACAAGGATCCCTGCAATGCTCGGTTTAATACGTTGCCAAAGTATGTATCGGGCAATAAGGGTGTAATGGAAAATTGCTGAATTATTATTCAAGTAAAAAACAATTACAGATGCAGGAGATCCCATTTCTGAGGAGCAGCTCCCTCGAGAGTGATTTTTCAGCATCGATAAAAATCCCTCATGGACCTATACATTCGTCTTTGTATCTGGCATGAGAGTTGGCGACATGTACACAGTACTAATTCTGCCTTCACGGTGGTCTTCCTCGATGTTCTACAAATTCACATATGTGTATGTGAGTGTGTCAAGAAACTCATCACTGGCTTGGCAGCGAGCAATAAAGAAATTGTCAACAGTGGTAAGGAGCATTTGAATAGCTTTATTTATTTACCAAGGCACCCGTGATGTCGAAGCGTGGTGAAAAAGTGTGGCGGCCGGATTCACTTTATGGACAGTTGAACTCGCGGCACGTAAAAAGTACTTGTGGAAACGCTCAAAATAGATTCGAACTAGCTGCTTTCTGTACTACGGAGGGTGCTCTTTAGACGAAAATCCAAATCACATGGGGCACATGGCCATGGGAGATCGCTCAAAAAGGAGATAGATTGTACACGCGGTTGTTGGCAACACGTGTTTGCTCGTCCTAGTAAAGCCCTTCGAACGGACAATCACGCCTTCCCAGTCTTATCTAATCAAAACAGGCAAAGCTCGCAACCGATGCTTTCCCTTCTGTGTTGATTATTTTTATTTTCTATACTTCGACAGGCATTCGAAGAGCCATTGGGATTACTGCACTACGCACAAATGGAAATTCTGATCCCTTTCTTTATTATTCGAATAGCCAATGCAAAGATTAAACCAAAATGCACCGTGATCTCCACTTGTGATCGACGATAGTAAACTGTCGGTAACTATTCTACGCTTGTCCATTGGACGACGAAATGTATAGTCAATGAACGATGTCTATGCAGTAGGATAAGTGACGGGAATCAAAGGAAGAATCAAGTCGATCATTGGTACTCTTTTGGGCTATCAGAATTTGTTTGTTCGCAGGTCTTAAGCAAAACAGCTCTTTATTACTGCATTGGGATCTTACAAAATGAAAGAATAACATTTCAAATCATTAATAGCCTTAAAGAAAATTAAGTCACTAGTAAGTTCTTTGATTCTCTTTTGGACTATCAGCATTTGTTCGTTCGTAGGACCTGATCAAAGTGGCTCTTGAGTACTGTATTGGAATATTAGGGAATGGAAGAATATTTTTGATCGCTAATGACCTTCACAGAGTAAGAGGACAATCATGAGTACCTATTGTGATTCTGTCTAGACCACGAGAATCTTTTAGCCGAAATAATCTAACCGTGAAAAGAGTTCTCCTATCAGCAAGAGAACACGGATGTTGCACATATAGATACCAAAACCGTAGCAGTTTAAAGTTAGAGCAGAAGATCCTTGATGCAATTTTTTTGGTCTCTCCAAATCACACACGCTCCCTTTAATCTTCTCTTCCATCTTTTTCCACCCAAAAGCTGCCGTCCTTTTCTCCACATCCACTTTGATTCCCTCACAGACTGAAGGCAAGTATCTTCAGCTCTCTTCCACTCACCATCTTCTGATCCTGGTTTGTGAGGGCGCTTCTTCTTTTTGTACAACTTTGTCCATTTCTTCCCCTCGATCCAGCTCTCCGTTTCGCCTCATCCCTTCTTCTTTCTTTTGTTCTGCAATCTATCGCCAAAACCGCTCTTTCGCCCTAATGCGAGTGTCCCTTTCTCCATTTTTATTTACCCGGACTGGCTCGCCTCATCTCCCATCAAGCTCCCAAGTGCCAAGCAGCACACTGTCAGTTTTTCCCTATGAAAGAAAGGGTGACTCAACCCGCATGATATCGCAAGCATGTGTGTGTGTGTGGCGCCACGCGGCGTTGTGACACACTCGAACGAGACTCGCAGATTAATCGCAAGCCGAGACCATCCGAAAGTGCACAGAAAGCTTCGCGACACCGCAGAGAGTGGAAAACGGAAAGCCCCATCAAACCATGCGCTTAATATATACATACAGATGTACGTATGAGGTGCAATTGTCGAAAACTCTCTCGAATCCTTTCAGTGCTTTCCAGCCAAGAGGATTTTTAACCGCACACATTGTTAGAGTTACACAATGTGGTGTGAAGAAGCGCATTAGACATAATTTAACAATTTTCCACTTCGCGCTTGACTCGTTACGAGGATCAGAATTAACGCAATTCGAGTAATCAGCCTGCTTGGAAAATGGTCTAGGCAATTGCAATGTTTCTGATTCCAATGGGTTTTTATGAACCGTCATTGATTGATGTACAGTGAGAGGAACTTTTAATGAACTTTCGAATGCAAAAATGCAACAAAGGTGGGTTTAGTTGCTAACAGTCATCAGTTTAGGGAGGAGAGCACTTCGTCCATATTAAGGGGGTATCTTGAGGTACTTTGAAACATAGGTTTTCTCACAGTTCCAACATACATGACGTTGAAGTTTGCATCGTTGGAGTGCAAACATTTTTTTTCGTTATTTCTCCATTTCAAGGATATTAAGATCAAGATCATCAAGGTTATGTTGGGTTGAAACCCCTTGTGGGTTTTTACGTACCGCCCTTGCCGTCTGGCATTGTCATGCAGCAATATGACTGGCCTAGGTCCTTTGCCTGGGTAAGGCCGTTTTGAATCTAGCCGAGCTTTTTTAAAACTACTGGAAATGTCTCGTTGGGTAACTCCTAATGTAGTAGCAAGCTCTGATCGCGTTTGGCAAGGATCTTCGCCCAGCAACTGCTGAAAATCCTAGTCTTCGATTTCTTCGGTCGTCCTGCTTTCTCGAGGTCGAAATTTCCACTCCGGTATCTTTGAAACCACTTCTTCACGGTACTGATGAATAGGGCATCTTCCCCCAATTCCTGACGAATCTTCTCCTTGGCCCCTTTTTTCCCGATCCGAATGCGAAAAGCATACAGTACCTAATTTGCGCGTTATTGCAACTCATTTTGCTCACTGTGTTCACGATGTATATTTTGAGGTTATGTTAGGCTGTTGGTCCGGAAAAATAGTCCACTAGGATGGTATTATATGACACCAGAACTGGAGGGAACATTTTTCGTTCAAGTATCCAATGCAGCTGTTTTTATTCTCAGGCCGAGAACTCATTTGTACACCCAATAAATCATAACTCTGAGAAACAGACAAATACGATTAGTTTCTCAAAAACATTCGTGCTTAGTCACTTTGCTTGAGTGGAAATATTCGTAATGTAAGCTCTACCTTGGTAGATATGGTAGGGTTTGATACACACTGCGAACAAATTTCCCTTGCTCGAATAGCGAGAGAGATATAATTAACTACACGTTTTCTGAAAGCATCCAGCGTTCCGGTCCACCGTACAATGAAAAATCTCATTTCCTCGGGCTAAAATACTACAATCGTTTTCCCATGAACTTGTATATAGCGAGAAGCAAGGAAATCAACTTTCCGCTCTCTTTCCCTTCCCGAAATCTTGTTTATTTTCGGAAGTGGGGAAACTCCTCAAGAACACTCAGACTCTACAATGCTGCCCGGTAGACTGCAGCCCCTCAACGTAACGCGGGGGTTCTTGTCATATGTCTCCAGGCATTTCGGGCTCTCATTTTTCCCTGGAGGGAACTCCCATCGCGTCCGCCTAATTGGAAAAAAGGACGCGATGGGAGGAAAATAGCCGAGCTTGACGAAAAATATGCCTCGTTTGTCAACGAGACTCCCTCCATTTTTTTCCGCCACTCCAAATTGTTAATCTCTCATCTTCTCCCTCTCTCTGTTCATTTTAACGAAGCTTCGGAACAACGCTTTTTTTCGTAAGCCCCCATAGGTTTTTTCATTCTTTCATACAGCAACGAGCAGCCCCGACCAATGGAAGCACTGCAGTAATTTTCCACCCAATCGAGTCGAAACGAAATTCTCGAGAATTTTTTTTTCTCTCGTCGAAAAAACGTCGCATTGAGGATTCGGGTGTTCATACTCCAGCGACAGCGACTCCCCCCTTGTCTTGTCCGGTTTTCCTTTATTTTCCGGAAACTGCCAAACAAATGCTACGGACGAGCACGTGGAATGCTATCCTTCTAATAGTCCAGTAAAAGAGACGCAAACCCAGTACTTTTTAACGTAGAATATGGATTTTTGACTGAAGGAAGATGGTTGCATACTGAAAGTAACCCCAATAAAATGTTACTCCTCAACTCGCCCCAACCCTAAGAAATAGGGGTTGAAAACTTGAAAATCGCCGTATCTCGATAGTTAATAGCCCGATCAAAAAAGACTTCAAACAAAAGTTGTTTGGAACAATAAAATACATATAAAGTTATCTAACGTCCAATCCCCTATCTTTGAAAATAGCGGCACTAGAGCACGAGAGCACCACTGACCCAGCTGACCACTGACAGCGTTTTTGTGCCGCTATTTTCAAAGATAGGGGGTTGGACGTTAGATAACTTTAAACGGATTTTATTATTCGAAACAACTTTTGTTTGAAACTTTTTTTGATCAGGCCATTAATTATCGAGATATGGCGATTTTTAAGTTTTCAACCTCTATTTCTTAGAGTTGGGGCGACTTGAGGGGCACCATTTAAATCGGGTTACTTTCAGGATGCAACCATCTACCTTCAGTCAAAAATTCATATTCTACGCTAAAAAGTGCTGGTTTTCCGTCTCTTCTACTGAACTATAATGGCTATTCCGACAAACTGGAATGCACGTTTTTCCACGAAGAGTGTAACGATTTCGTAATTGAGGCCGCACGAAATGAGAATCAAATGACGAAATCCCTTTGACGTTTAATTCGTGCAGCTTCGCGTTTTATCCATCATGATAATGGACACGCGTAATACGCCCCAGCTGTACGTCTTTCACGCATTATTAACATCGCCTTCTTTCAGATGGGCTGCGGCTAGCGCTCTGTATATCGTTTAAACCCTAATCACGTCCCTCATCATATATATATATATATATATATATATATATATATATATATATTATCCTCATTGAATGCGAGAACGATCGATGTGCGCGGGCGAGAAAGAGCTTCGCGTAGCGCGAGAACGTAATCCGCAGATGTCGCGCAGCTGCCCTGGTCAGAATTGCCCCATTGCCTCAAGCTTCCATCACCGTATAGGATCCAAGTTGTACTTTGTATGTAGCTGCGTCTTCACTAGTCCCTGACAAAAGGGCGTATGTCGAGTGGTTCAAAGCTCAGAAAGAGGTGGTTGCTTCTGCCGTCATGAAAGGGGTGGATCCATGGTGGCTGCTGATGTTTTGGATTGCAGTATGGGATGTTCTGGATTACCGTATAGGATTCAAGTTCTCTTGTATGTAACTGCGTCTTGACTGGTAGCTGACAAAAGGGCGTATGTTGAGTGCTTTGAAGCTGAGAAAGGGGCGGTTTCTTCTGCCGTCATGAATGGGGTGGATCCAGACTGGTTGCTGATGTTCTGGATTACAGGGATATTCGCCCGAGCGCTGTATTGGTAACTTCCTGTTTTATGATTCGCGACATGCGTTCACTGTCGCGATTAGACTGTATGGGAGAAATTTGGTCGCGACAGCTGTACTCGTAGTTCCACAATGCTCGAAGACAACCCCTTAGCTGCACCCTTCCGCTGGACGACGTGCCTTTGGGTTTGGACGGACGAGAAGAGTTCTTGTGGGTATCAGATGCGTTCGTTGGTGGATCCGATCGTTCGATGTGGAAGACTTTTAGTCTTTAATGTTTCTTTGTGTCTTTGATGACAGTTTAGTATTTGACTTTTAGTCTTTGATGAGTTAGCCTGTGAATTCGCTCATTCGTCGATTTTCATTGCATGCTACATTTGCATCGTCATCTGGGTGGTGGTCGTTGGGCTTCGTTTCGAATGTTTGGAACAATTGGCGCGAAAATTCGAAATGATGGTGGTGTTTTTGCGATAAGTTTCTCGTCAATGCATATACAGTTGGCATCGTTCGAACGCAACGAAAATCCTTCTTTATTTTTTCATTTGCTGACTTTGATTGCTATCTACCCTTTTCTTTTGCACGTTTAAGTTGTGGCTCGCTAATAAGGGTCCTCAAAAATATTCCAATGACGTATGTAGTTTAAATGTGGCAAAAAAAAATGGGCGATCGGAAAAATAATATTTTCGTTGCACTCGAACGATGCAAACTTCAATATGATATCGATCAACCGCGTTTTCACGTCCTGTCGACGATACAAAAGCTCCGATGGACTTTTCCACAAATCATTGCTTATCCAATAACAAGAGGCCGCTGGGGTTGCTTTGCGCATTGAGTCACGTGGATTATTGCCTTCACGTTGCCGATACCGGTCGACGTTTATATTCTCGACTTTAGTGCGCTGCGTTCTCAGGGTTTCTCGTTTGTTCGGTGCACACGAGAGTATAGAATTTCCACGTCCGGGCTTTTTACCTTCAGCGGACAGGATAATTAGACAGTCTTGTATTGTACACCGCAACGGGGTGGTCCAAGGTGTAAAGAAGACCAGGCTGCTAAGTAACATTGTGTTGCAAGAGCATTTGCTATCAGGAAACGTACTGGCTCGTATATCGTCTATAATATGGGACAGCAGCGCAGCCGGGCTGTTGTATTCGATTGCCCATTAATACCGGAAGTTATGACCGCATCGGATATACAGCTATGTAATGCTATGTGGCAAGTTTGGTCGATGAACGGCGGAGGTCTACGTGCAGCCAATCGTCGTGACGACGCTCCGGGACTCTGGAGAATCGAGTCTGTATCTCGTAACCCTTACAGCCAACGTTTCGAATTCGGATTAGACCGTAGAGAATTATATAAATCCTACAGGGTACACAGTACCGGTCGAAAGCCTTCGATCGCCTTGGATTATTGCGAAATTATATTGGAATAATAAAATACTTTTTATTTCTTACTTTACGGAAATATCATGTGGATCTATAAAATGAATTTTATTATTCGAATATAATCTGCTCTTATCCAACGTGATGGAACATTTTACAATTATCTGAAGTGATCGAAAACTTTTCACCGGTACTGGATCTGCACGGGGTGGCCTTAAAAATGACGTAAAACAAAAATCTAAATGCCTCGTATGACCTATGAAGCCTTTTTTGCTCCTTTGTGTATGTACTTTCCTAGCGATTTTTTTACTTGTCTTATTTTTAGGAAGTGCACTGTTAAGCAATAAATGAATTCCCAACTAAACACTAACGTACATACTTTAGATTTCGATCATAAGTTTAAAAAATGGGTTCCAGAGGATCAGTCACTAAAGTTCAGATGATGAAAAAAAAAATAGTTATAGTAGTCTACCTGACTTATGGATGCTTTGAAAAGCCTTTTAGATGAAAGTAGATACACAAAGGAGAAAAAATATCTATGCTACAGAAAAATACGAAGAAAAAATGCTTTTTTTCTCGAAAATTTAAAAGGATTGCCCTAGTACGTGTTAAAACGTACATTTATCTTACTTTTCTTATCGTTAGGAAGTGCACTGTTAAACAACAAATAAATTACCAACTGAGCACCAACGCAAATTCCTGAGGATTTGATCAACAGTGGAAAAAAATAGGCTTGAGATATATCTAAAAGAAATAATCTAAATGGCTCATAATTGCTTTTCAAAACTTCTAAGAAACAAGACTCACAAAATTCACAAGATTCACAAAAAACGTAGAAAAAAATCTCCGCTATAGCAAAACTCAAAGGAAAAATGATTTTTCCTCGAAAACTGAAAACGATCATGCTAGGACGTAGGTAAATGGAAGTGATTCGGATAAATATTGATACGCACTTAGATTTTCCTATTGAACGTCACTTTTCGGGCCACCCTGCATGTGCGTCAAATATATTTTTAACCGGTTATATGCATCTAGCATTAGCTATCAATACGTCTGGGCACTTTGAAACCGATGCTTAACATTTTATTCGACGAATTGTTGGTTTTGGCGTTTGGACGGTCCTTGGATTTCACTTCAGATGCAGATATATATGTATTGACTTTTAGCTGAAGGCAGTGTTGGGCAAAATTTAATTGCTAGGGTAACTAAAGATTAACAATGAATTAATTGTAATTGTGAAAACTCACGATTAAGAATTAATTAATTGTTAATTGCTGTAGTCACAATTAACAATTAACCAATTGTTAATCGTGACCTTCCACAATTACAAACTGATCAATTTTCAATCTTTTTAATGTATTTGATTAAAAACTAACAATTGGAACTGATTATTGTAAAGGGCGCGGAGTGGCGTCAAAAGAAATGTGTAAGTTAATGAAATACGCATATGAGGGTAATTGTTAGTTTAAATTGTTTCTTAAAAACAATTAAAAAAACTAAATTGCAATTGTTTTAATTGCGAGTTGCAATTAACATATATTAATGGAAATAAATTAATTGCAACATGCAATTAATAGTGTTATTGCAATTGATGTTAATTGCAATAAAATTAACTGCAATTACTTTCGTGGTAAATTAATGAACTGATTGAAAATTTAATTGAGTATGGAGATCTTAGGCTATTTTGAGAACCTTCTTTGGCGTCGAATGTCTTCAAAAACACCCCTATACACACACATTATATGTACCACAGATCCGAATAAAAGCTGGTAAAGAGTTCGTGCGTGTTCTTTTTTTATATATGCCTGCTAGTTAGTTGGAAAGGGTGGGGCGTTAGTGAGAGTGAAAAAAAAGACAGATAGGACTGAAATTTAATTCCAAGGCTTCCCTCAACCCACATCTATAACTCCGCGACCCGAAGATCAAGCCCTATGATTATTACGAAGGGCTGCGTTACTCTTTATTATTGTACCGGTCAGGACGATTGGAAAACCCGTCTATCAAACACGAAAACGATCAGCGGTTCTCAAACGAAAGTATTTACGCTTCGTTGACCATGGCTGCAGTGAAATGGAAATAAAAAGTAACATATATCAATTTACACTGTAATGAGTGCTCTGAAACGTACATCGAGTCACGTTATTGTGAGTGACCGGAAATAACGTGCTGGCATACGCCTCTATGAAGAAATCTGACCTCCGGTAGTTCAAATGATCCATCATTGCTCGTTATTGGTTAGATTTGAAATTCATTAGAACGAACGATTTTGCAATTGCATATACGTTGAAACACTGCGTCATTTTGACCCGGATAAAATTTTAGTAAAATCCTCACTTTTCCAAAATTGAAAATTTTCAATAATTTTTTTAACGATTTAATTTGATACGTTCCGAATTGTAATTATGCAGACATATTAAGAAATGTTTCAAGTGTATTCCTGATTTTTTTAAATAAAAACCAACCGAAGAGTTTTTCATGGCAGGTGGATGAAGTACAATCCGGGTCAAATTAACCCAGTGTGTCAAAATCGTGGCCAAATATAAGTGTCTCAATGAAGGGTTAAGGGAGGACACCACTGTGACGGGCCGAAAAAAGTCGTTTTTTTCCGATTTTTTGTCCACTAGATTATCTATTTGGGATTTGAAAAAAAGGTATGTTATTAAGCATACATTGAACTTAATACGCGTCAATTCTTATTCTTTTCAAATTAACAATATTATTCAGGTATAACAGAGCTTATGTATACAAAAATTGATCCAATGGCCGAATCAATAAGTTGGAAATGGTTGATCTGAAAAGAAAAGTTAAAAAAACTATAATCCATATAATTGTAGTCCTCGTTGCATGTGGCCGTTTTTCGAATTAAAAAATTACAAAATGGCGGGAGTTGAAGAAAGTGTAATGTCGGCAAAGTTTTTACTTATATTCGGGGGCTTAAAAAAATACTAAATAGAAAAAAAACGGCCACCTACAACGATAGCTACCGCAATTACGAAAATGTTGGTTTTTCAAAATCGAAAATCGGACAATTATAACTAGAGTTATGATTGTGACCAGGTCGATAAAAGTCGTTTCGAGAAAAACGCGATTGAAATTTTAAGTATACGTAAATCGTTTTGCTACCCTCTCTCACTGAATTGTCTGTCCCTTGGTAAATTTTCAATATTTTAACTTGAACAATTTTTCACATATTCTCGAATATGTATACTTAGAGAAAATGCCAAAAAATGGATTTTTTACCCGTCACAGTGGGTGTCTTAACAATTAATAATAATAATAAAGCCTTAATAACTTGACTGGTGATATGTAGTAGAAACTCAGTGAAAACAATTTGGTTCACGTTCATGGTCGTGCTCTGATGGCCTTCTATCAAATCTAAATGGGAAAAGTAAATGCTCTTTTCGGTGTGCAGTCGTGAAGCAGTTTTTTTTTAACCTTTCGACTTTTATCCATTTTGGGGAATGTGTCGAGCCTACGGGGGGTTGTGTTAACGGGTCGTTTCCGGAAATTTGGTAAATCGTATGCGCAACGGCATGTGGCACGTGCTCGTGCATAATGTGTTTGTTCCACGCAGGGGCGACGGCGTGCTGCACGCAACTGTCAAACAGCAACTGACGTCCCTTCTAAATTAGGGTGAAATTATGCACAGTGGCCCCGTGCGGTGAAAGGCCACGGTCGGAAAACAAGGTATCGGGAATCGAAACGTCCATACGAGGGAGAAATATATTATTAATTTGTAATCTTGTTAATGTATAGAAGAAAAAGTTGATTGTGGAGCTGCAATGACATCTAATTATCTATTCATTGATTAACAAGGTGCATTGTTACTTATATTAGTTATTCGTGGATTAACAGGATAGCAGCTTTGGAAAATACACCATGTTTTTAATACTTCAATCGGCCTGATGAACACGATCATTTACTATTTTTTATTGATCACAATAGAAATTCGTGGAGCGTCAAAAAGATCGTTTCTTCCAATTAAGGGGTGTTCTCACTTTAGACGCTGAAAAGGCTATTTTATAATAGATATTGATATAAAAGTTGTTACACTTAATAAATACACTTTCGAACTACATACATTTTTTTAAATTTATTGAAGTCACTATTTACAGACGAAAATGGTAGTTAAAAAAATTTCCTAAAAAAATTTTAGGTCTGCGCTGTTGATGAAATCTCGGGGATGGATAATCCAGAACAAAAAAAAATCAAACAGTTTTAGATTCAGTATGTTAATAGCTGTAGCAAATATCATACGATTTTTCATACATGCAAAAATAAAAATATGGCGGACATTTTCCGAAAAAAAAACTTTTTTTTTCATCGTTTTTGGCAAAAAAAGTAAATATCAAAATTTAAAAAAAGCCTCGATATGAGCTATAGCTATAGTTGTAAAGAATATGTGGTTAAAATTTCGAATCTTAGTTTCGAAAATTTCGAATCTTAGTTTCGAAAATTTCGAATCTTAGTTTCGAAAATTTCGAATCTTAGTTTCGAAGATTTTATCAACAAGCCGTCGAAAAACGTTGTTTCGAGAAAAACGGGTTTAAAGTTTGTTTGAGTTGCATAAATACATACATTTTTTAAAATGTATTTTAAAAGTGTATTTATTAAGTGTAACAACTTTTATATCAATATCTATAATATAAACCTATTGAAAAATCATGAAAATAGCCTTTTTAGCGTCTAAAGTGAAAGGACCCCTTAAGCTTTGCAGAGTATCATCACTGGGTCGATTAGACTCGGCATTTGGAATACCGTTGAGAAATATTCTTAAATGAATTACTTGAGCAGTCCATTTTCAAAATGAAGCGATACTCGTGCAGGAATAGCCGTAGGGATCTAATTGGATTCCCTTGCCACTATTTCCTGATAGGAATCCAATGGGTCATCGCATTGGAAGCCTATATTAAAACGTTACGCTTGTACAATGAATTCTAATTAAGATTTATCATTAGAATTGAACTCCAATTTGAATGCTGAAGGATTCCCACGTTATCGAAAAGATTCCCATACGATTCTTGATGGATCCCATCAGATTTTGCACGTTGAGTTGTCTAAATAAAACATATAGATATACGAAATGAGAGAATCTTATAAAAGTATAAATGCTATATTAACAGTATAAATCGGGATTCACCAATGGAATCCAACATACTAATCCAATTTGATTCCTAAAAGATTCCTCGGATGGTTTTGATTCTTGAAGATTCTTTGAATTAGGTTTGATTCTTGATGGATCCCATCGTATTCCATCGGTTAAATTTTCTAAACAGAATATATAGATGTATAAAATGAGTGGATCTTAAAAAAGTATAAATCTTATCTTGAAAAAGTATAAATCCCTTCAAAGAGCATATCTTAGAAATCGATATGAATCGCATCACTGAAAATCCACTATAATTATCTTTTGTTATTCTTCATACTGCACTTTGACATAATGTCGCCACACATGTACACGTTATGTTTGAACACGACGAATTTTTTTCTCGAGAAATTTCACCCAATTTCAATTCGAACGTGGTTTGAATTCTCAGACGGCGTTCATCAGAAAATAGTGCAGAATCCTCTTGGATCCCAATGAAGGCAAATTCCTATAGAGATGTGGGTGCATCTTGGGACTCCCCAATTTGTGCACGGGATCACGAAAGCATATTTTTGGGTGATCCAACCAATTCCGGTCGAGAATTTCAAATAAAATATCCTCAAACGATCGAAAAACATGGCGGAATCCACTTGGATTCCAATGTGGACTCCCTACGTGCGGTGTCCCTATCGAATCCCTATACTGCTGTCATATGGAGGAAAGGGGCATCTTAAAAAAAATCGAAAATGCGTTTTTGGTATCGTTGGAATACGTACAAAATTTCCCATCGTTCTTCCATATGAAGAGCCCCTTGTTCCATCTGACGGCAGTATAGGGATGTGGTAGGATCTGGGGACGCTCCAACAACTTTCTGCACGGGTAATTCAAAGAATTTGAGAATCGATCGATCGCTCGTGAGTTAATGATGCAATAATTGCCCTTTTGCAATAAGAGGTGGATTACCGGATGTAATGATAGATTAATTGTTATTTCTTGGAAATCAGCCGATACCCGAGCCCGATCGATCCGTGGCCGCAGGTAACAGCTCGGCTAGGCTGCCTCGGCAACTGTTCCCGACCGAGCACAGCTACCCTCCGCGATAGAGCACAACGTAGAGAAGGGTACAGCAGCGACAGCAGTGGCGGCAGTCGATATTCGATACCTACCCTCGGTGTATGTCGGCTCGCTTACGTATCGATAAAGTACATCGGGCGAAGTAGTTTCGAAACTGATAAAAAAAATGTTAACGGCATGAGTGACTCATGCGTTGTAGATGTACCCATTGATAATAGGGTGTCTCAAAATGACCTCACATTCAAATTTATTAAGCCCTTAGGCCACAATAACGGCTATAAAATCATGTGCGAATTTAACCATTTTTTCCGTATGAAAAAGTGATTCACTCACAAAATTTATTACACATCTATTTAGTATGAATATCAAGCTGTCAGAATTTTTTTTTTCGATGTACAAAATGATCGACCACTATAATTTTCTTTTGTTGTCTTTTTTAGGCGACATTTAGCATCCACAATTTTTTACCTAGAACGAAAAACAAAAATTCTCGTCAATTTACATTAGAATACCTAGAGAAGTATGTACGGAATTAAAAAAATATTGTTTTATTCAAAAGTTGTAGGTATTTGGACTTAAGAAATTAATTTTCAGTGAAAAATTTCGTTATAACTGCTCGTAAACTGCTCATAAAATGAAAAGTTTTCGATTAATCAGAAATTCCGTACGTACTTCTCTGCGAAATGCAATTAGAAACATAACTTTCAAATTTGAAGAAAATCGAGTGAAAATTGTTGAAGTTATTTGTCACGGAAATTGGAAAAAAGCTGTTTCGAGAAGTTTCGAGTAGTCGGCTATTTTGTACATCGAAAAAAATATATGTATATTTTCTAACAGCTTGATAGTCATACTAAATAGATGTGTAATTAATTCGATGAGTGAATCACTTTCGCATACGAAAAAAAATTGTTATATTCGCACATGGTTTTATACCCGTTACTGTGGCCTAAGGTCTTAATAAAACGTATTATTCATTTGAAAAATATGAATATTTTTATTTTAATATAAGGTACAAGCATGCAGCAATGCAGTTATTGCAGACGAAGTTTCATGGTCGTGTTATCTCGCGCCGTGCAATGTCAATTGGCCACCAAGATGGCCAATTCTTCTTTCTTTCTTTGGGGTTTGCTGACAGGAAAAGTATATGCCAATGATCCACAGACCATTCCGCAGCTCGAGGAAGCAATTGGACGCACCATTAATGAAATTAGTCCGCAATTATGCCAAAGTGTTATTGAAAATTTCGTCAAATGAGTGAACGTTTGCAAACAGGGACGAAGCAGCCATTTATCGGATATTGTGTTCCACACATAACCTCCATGTTTGTACCTTACATTAAAATTAAAATATTCGTACTTTTCAAATATATAATACGTTTTATTAATCATTTAAAATTTCAGGTCATTCTCAGACATCCTATAGTTTGGAACACAAATTTTGAGCTTTGTGTATTATTAGGTTGGCACGAAAGTCTTTGCGTTTCATCACCAAAAGTAAAATAAAAGAGCAGAAACGAATGATTAATTTTACTCTATGTATCCACCATTTGATTCTATTTACAATCCAATGGTGGATACATAGAAAGAAATTAGTTATTTGTTTCAATACTGCTTTTTTATTTGATTTTTGGTTTTGGATTCTATTTAGAACCCGATGGTGGATACATAGAATAAAATTAATCATTCGTTTCAATACTGCTTTTTTATTTGATTTTTGGTTTTGGATTCTATTTAGAAGGCGATGGTGGATACATAGAATAAAATTCGTTATTTGTTTCAATACTGCTTTTTTATTTTATTTTTGGTCATAAAACTCAGAGACTTTCTTGTCAACCTAACACTTCCGAGTGTACAGAGAGGTCAGCTGATTGATAAAAAGTGACCACCGTGTTAATGTTATCCAAGGGTGAAAATATTTACTTAATATTAATATTGCTCAAATGGGATATCCAGGCAGGGGAACATTAATTGATTTATCGTTTGCGTATCGAAGCATGGTAAAATGTATTCTTTTAATGATTTTTTTCCAAACCGTTGCCTCGGGTCCCAAAACCTCTATTCAAGAAAACGCGAGTAAATGCGTATGTGGGTGGGTGGTTGGGTTTATAAAGGGAAGCGTACAGTGTATACTGTTATTATACAGTATATTCAGAAACTCATCGCCCGCTTTATACGGGAACTCTCTCTCTCTCTCTCTCTCTCTCTCTCTCTCTCTCTCTCTCTCTCTCTCTCTCTCTCTCTCCCTTGCTAAATCCTCCTTTACTATTCGAACGAGGAAAAAGCCTGCGGGCACGCAGTATCCCTCGTACGTTCCAAAAGCGACGCTTTAGCGCAAACAAAGCTCAGAACTTCGACAATGGATGCGAAAAACGGAGCAAAATTCGCTCGGGCTTTTTTTTTAACATTCATCGTTCGAGTGGATGGAAAAGCCATTACGATTTTTTTTTAATTTAATTTTTATTTTCTAATAGGACAATTATAGGTAGAGTTATTTCGGCCAGGTCGAACAAAGTTCGTTCGAGAAAAATGCGATCGAAATTTCGAGTATACGTAAATCGTTGCGCTACCTGTTCTCACTAAATCGTCTGTAACTCCGTCAATTATCAATATTTCAACTTGATTTTTTTCCACATATTGTTCGATATGTATACTTTGAAAAAATGCAAAAAAACGATTCTTTTTACCCATCACGGTGGTGTCTACTCTTATGGGAAAAAAATAAACGATTCAGCAATGGCAACGGAGAACGAGAATCATTCCAGAAGCAGAAAAGAAAGCACGTTAAAAAGTAGGGTGGACAAAAAGTCGTTCCGCGTATTACGACTGCGACTTATACAAATACCGATCGTTACACAGAGATGAATAAGGGCCGTCAATTCATGAGAGAGATCGTAAAGAGATGAAAAAAGGGGGGATGGCCATCAAGAAGAATCGAAAAGCGAAAAGCGAACGATGAGGGAGCAAGAGAAGAGAGAAGGAGCAGTGGGGGGGGGGGGGGGGGTAGGAAAATACAGAAGTCGGAAAAGCAAATAGTACTTCGATGTGGTGAACTGTCTAGAAGCGAGACGTTGAATAAAGGGGTGATATACCTTTGGACGAGGAAGAAATTGCTGATTATCATGATGTTTTTTTTTTCAAAAGGAAAGATTCCTTCACCATTTTTGAGACTGATGCGTTTTATTACCATTTTTGGTTGTTTCATGGTATATTTTTAATCTTTCAAAATTGCGGAGGTATGGCACGGTCTTCCAAACGGATTGCGGCGGACGTTGTCAGACGGCGTGACACGTAGGCGGGATTAATCTGAATAAAAACCAACGAACATTTTTCTTTCATTAACACTCATATGCAGAATATGAACAAAAAAAGTGAGAAATGGCGAAAATCGATGAAATGGTACGCTTTGAAACAAAAAGATTGAATTTTCGGAAACAATGGCTATATTTTGTAATAAAAACACTTATTTAAATTTTTTAAAAACATTTAGTGTCAGATTTTAGACAATAAGATTAGAAACATTTATACCAAATTTCATCGGAATCGGTCGTAGGTTTTTTACCTATGCGTCACGATAGTTTTTAAGGCGTTACCCCCACTTGTAGCGCAAAAAAAGGCCTTGTTCATGAATTTTTTTAAAGAAAACTACAAAACTTTTTTAATCGATCAATATACCATCTTAAAGAACATACTTGAAGAACTTTCAGTAATTTTTTTATTGAAAAATATTACATTGTTTAGTGGCAAATGGCCGTCAATGAAATAATGTTTTTATATACACGGTTTACGGTGACCAACATTGCGGCGAAGTGGATCATCTGAAAAAAAAATGCGGATGGATTTAGTCAAATATAAGTATAAACTAGTCTTCAATCGAAGGATTTTAAAAAATATTCATTTTTCACAAAATGGCGGACAGTCAAAGTTAATGGTTCGATTTTAACGAAAAAAAACGGCCGTTTTTTGGCTATAAAACGGCCATTTTTTTCGAAAAAAAATCGAACGATTAAAGACTACATTTTTATGTATTAAATAAGCCTGCAAAATTTCAAGAAGATCGGTTCATTAGTGTTCGAGTAATCTTGGTCACCGACTTCAGAAATGCCATTTTGAGAAAAACGCGTTTAAAGTTTCTCTTTCCACGCTCTTTCAACGCGGATTCTTCTCTTTCAACGCTCATATCTCAGTCAATTTTGTTCGGATCGACTTGAAATTTTCAGGACATATTCTCAGATACTTATACTTCAAAAAAATGCAATAAAAAAAATCGCATTTGGGGGTAACCCCTTAAATGCAGTTTAGATGACCGTGCAGTTTAGATACCTTCGTCGTTTTTAAAGATCGATTTTTTTTAAAAACCATGAGCAATTCTTTAGGTAAGTGATGTTTCCGAAAATGAGCATAACATTTGTTTGTGCTATTTTCTCATTTATTGGGTTATAAATGATGATATTCAGTCGGGGGAAGGTGAAATCCCCCCCCCCCCAACACGTGATAAAATAGGGTATTTTTGAACATTTGGACGCCTATATTGGGTTTGTTTGGGTTTTTTTTTGGAAATAACCATTTTTCAGAAAAGTCACTCACCTAAAGAATTACAAAAAAAACATGAAAATCAGCAAATTTCTTCCAGACCTAAAGATATCTCCCCCCTAAAGTTAGCCTTTCTCTCTACACGCTATTACGTAGACTGTATAACTGTACATACCGCGTGTACATTCGAACCCTCGCTCGTCAATATTACACGAACGGCAATTTTCGTACGCAAAGTGGCGAGTCCACATGACTGTATCTACGCATACAATGAAATACGAATGAAAAGTGGTCCATCGTTCGGGTATTGATCTTGCTCTCGCGGTCTGTCCTCCTCAACGATCCAATTTTTCTGCCGTACTGCGGAAATCGAGTGCACGAGACAAACTCTCATTTCTTCTCTCATTGTGCGGCTGTGTGCGGTTCCGACAGCCCCACGGAAAATGCCCACAATAAAACACGAAGGGGTAACCGCGATTTTCGATTCCTATAGCCAATATTTTCCGCCAGTACAGAGCGAAGGAATAGACCTCGATAAGATCGAATATCGAGGGATGGTGGGCACCGAACCACCGAGTTCTCTCCCGAGAAGAAAAAATAAATGACGAGAAATTTGAATGGAAAATCGGCTGGTGAATTTCCCTTTCTTGAACGAACAATATTGATCCGGCACTTTACTTACGAAACAACGAACGAAACATTCGAGATGGATTAAAAAAAAATTGCATCGTTGACATTTTCAACTTCCCTCTCTGGAAGGCCAAATTGAAGGGTAGAATGATGATTTTTTTCTAGCAACACATTGGTTGGAATAAATTATTTTTTTTCCCATCATGTTGTACACATGTTTGTGGTTACAATGTAATTTTTTCGGAAGAAAATCTGTCAAAGTGTTCCTGGTGCTGCAGTTGGCGTTGCAGTCCTCCAGCAGCGAGGCCCGAAACGGCGGGATTTCTACCAGCCTCCAATGAAATCTGAAACGAAAACACAAAAAAATTCTTCAAGTATATTCAACTGGCTATGCGTTCACGATCCACTTTACGAAATTTCGAAAAATACGAAAAATGACAGCTTCTCCAAAGAAAACCTCATTTTTCTCTTGAAATATGTGTAGTTTCGAGATAATCGCGTTCAAACTCGACGGATCGCGGCGAACCCGACGCACACTGTGCCACTAAAGTCGGTGTACCTTCGTCAATTTTTAGAATTTTAGGATACGGTTGGTCTTAAGGGGCTATACCAGTGTGAACGCTGAAAATGTAGGTGATTTTCGGGAATTTTTTGGAAGAAAAGTACTCAATTAAATGTTTCGGAAAATTAAGAATCTATTTGGCTATATTCGACCTATATTACATATTTTTTTCATAGAAAAATATTGAGATTCAAGCGACCTATGCGCTGCCTTCGGAGGCGTAAAAAAAAGTTTCTCCACTGCTGACATGATTCCGGCCGATTGTGTAGCTGAAACCGAAAAAAGAAGAAATATCGTTAAACTGGAAGGTATTTTCTGTACAATGACGTAGGATTTTTGAAAAATATCAACATCTAACAAAATGGCGTAGTTATGAAAAAAGTCTGTTTTCTTGCCTATAAAATGGTCGTTTTTTTCAATGCCAAATCGTCAATTTTAATCCAATCAAAAATATCCTACGTCATTGTAGAGTAAATATATTCAAGAGTACTCAGTTCAAATTTCAAGTCAATCGGATAATTACTCTTTGAGTTACAATGTCAGCAAATTTGAAAAATCTTATTTCGAAAAAAAAAGCGTTTACAGATTTAACTATCGATTTTTGCAAGATAAAATGTTTAGAGATACGGCCTTGAAATTTTTACAGGAAATTCTTGAAAGTATAAACTGTCGAAAAAGGCAAAAAAAACGATTTTTCAAAAAGTGTCACACTGTTATAGCCTCTTAAAACATTCTTGAAAGTTCACATTATAACAATATGCAAAAAAAAACGATTTTTCGAAGTATCCAAAAAGGGCAGACATACCCACTTAATGTCGACTACCTGATGGCCGACGTATTTTCGACAGCCCGGCACGAATATCTCGGAATAATTTTTCTTTTCCAACCCAAGGCGCTTTTTCGAAGGAAGTGAAAGACAATAACATTGAAGAGGGTGGCGCTTCCCTCCTGTCAATTCAGCCTGGAATACTCGATGTATAATCAGAAACCTGATCACGTCGCTGGCTCGATAGATACACGACGTCCCAGAATACTCAACGTCTCAATGAACTCGAAGCAGAGTTCCATGCCGTACACCACGAGTGAATGACAGAGATAGAACAATAATGTGGAGGTAACTCTTGATCGATGATTTATCTACACAAGAAACCCAAACAAAGTGCAATCAACGCAGTCATACAAATGCATCACCCGTTCGTTTCCTCGCTTCGGATGCGGACAACCATTGACAATTGTAATTATAAATCAACCGCGTTTCATGCACTCCCCAAGGAGTCTTTTTCCACCAGCAGGAAAAGACAAATAATCAAGACACCATTAACTTTTTATGTGGTGAAAACTTTAGATGGCGGGGTAAAACGTAAGATGAAGTGCACTTTTCCACGCACACGTGTATACATACCGATGTCATCTTTACGACCAGGCACACGCCTTTTCAGCGTGAAATGTTTTCTACTATCCTTATAGTCGTCCACGCCCTTCAAGGGTGGCTTGTTCTGTTCCTACCCACCCACATCTGTGTATTTATTATATTTACATGTCTACCATACATGTGTGTACACCGTATACTCAAAGGCACTCTACCTACCGCGCCCTATGGCGCCTCTCCATTCTCCTTCCACGTGGGCACCAGAGGCCCGCACAGCTTAACTCTTCGAAGGGTCTTACACTCCTTTCCATCTTATTCCTCTCCCCAGAGCTTAAAACTATACATGGCATATTATGTTGATCGTAAAATGCAGTCTCTCTCCCTCTTCTTCACCCTCCCTCTCGCTCTCGGGGCGTTATATCTGTCCAAATGAAAGAAGCCCTCAATGTGGCGGTGATAAAAAGAAGTTGACGGCCCAGGAAAATACTTTTTTCCAGGCGGGTCCAGATTGCTCACTAGCTGGAGGTAACAATTGGGGAATAAAGTTGGCAGTAAAACTCTACGCTTTGAATAGGTCGGAGACTTTTCATTTAGAATTTTATCCCTCCCTAGGGTGCATAATCAAAACAGACTAGTTGTATGGGGTGCCCATTTGCTTAAAGACACACGCGTCACATGATTGACCAGGAAAAAATGTCATTGTACAACAGCAGGAAAAAATGCCATCGGGAAATGTCATCAGTTATTGTCATTGGAGTTCTTCGGCCAAGTTTATAAGGATCGTAAAGAAAGACAGGCTGAAGTATCTTTGGGGGGGTGGGAGGAGCACTCTGTCTCTCGTCTTCTCGTTCCTTTTCTTGTTCCAACGACAATGTTCTTGTCTGCTGGATCCAGTTGAAGTGCAGGGCAGAAAATATCAAGCTGGGCGTCCATCAAACAGCGGGATGTTCAGAAGAACACGAATCAGAAGAATATCCTCTTTAAGGGGCGCCTCTTTGACGAATAATTTTGTACATCTTACCGTGCATGTGGCATATGTTGAATATCGTAAGGGCGGATATCCGGCGCTTTCGGAAAGATGACAACATGGGGGACGAGGCCCATTTCGGTTTTAGTCTCCACGTATACTTAGGGAGAAAGACTCGGACCTGGAAACATCTTTCCGTCTTCCTTTTTTAAGCACCGTCTCTCGTTAGGCAACGTCGACACTGGTGATGCTCAAGAGCAACGGATGGACCACAGCGATGTTTTGCAGACATTTTTCGTGGCAGGAGATTGTTCCTTGTCAGGAAGTATAATACTTGCGATCTTTTGGACATCTTTCGGTTGCTGATCAACTGGACTGTCTGTTACAGCCTCCATTGCCATTAGACCATCAGCATTCTGTCATCACATTGCGGAAGTTAATCCAAATCGATCCAGGCAGCATAGAGAATACTTTGTAATGCCTCAAATACTAGTTTTCTGTGAACAACTATTACAAAAAACAATTCCATTGTCTTTTTTTTCGGGCCAACGGAAAATAAGTTTTTGTTCATTTATTATTCTGGGCGATAGAAAAAATGGACGGTCTGCAATTCTAATCTATTCCATGGTCTTCGTTATTAGATTAAATATAGTTTACATTTCAATGGATTTTCACTTTCGGTCATTATTACTGTTGAAGAGTTGATGCAAACAGTGATTTAATGTTTATTAAAAAAAACGTTTATTCAAAGAGAAAAAACTATTTATTTAAAGAAAATAAATTTTTATTTAAAGAAAATAAATGTTTATTTAAAGAAAATAAATGTTTATTTAAGGAAAAAAACTGTTCAGAACATTAATTTATTCATTTTTTATATCGAAATGTAACACTAACAGAATTTTTTTTGCAGTGTACAAAACTTCTGTTTTAAATGTTAAAAAACCGCTATTGCAAAGGATGACGCTTGATTATTTTTCACCAGCTTTCGTGAAGTGAGTGCGTTTTTCGTCAACAATAAACACAACTTTCTTCATGTACCATGCAACCCATCGATAATTCATTCTCCCGCACTTTTTTTTATTTCTCATTCATTTTCGACTGATTTATCGGCTATTTCATTTTCAACCTCGCGCCTACGGTCGTTACGTGACGGCGCGGGAAAAGATATATATTTTTTTTTCACGGGGTGTTATAATATGCCGTTTTCAAGAGGTGGAAATATATTATACATATATATGTACGTGAAGATTATATTTCTATATGGCCGGCGGAGAACAGTTTTGATTTTTACGACCGAGAACCGCCTAATTGGAAACGAGATTTTTCGTTTCGTCGAAAATTTGTGTGGGGGAAATTCCACGCCAAATTTACAAACCTCTGAATCGAGGTTTTTATTTAGTGCTTTTTTTTCTCGCGGTGAGACGAATATTCATATTGTTTTTTGACATATCATTATCTTGGAATAATGTTGAAAATACGCATCGTTTAGTAGGGTAAGGATTTTTTTGCCGGTAAATTTACTCTCCACGCCCTTAAACTTTTCATTAAAAGGTTGAAATTTGGTTCAAATTGAAACACCGAGGTGAAATTTTGGAAAATATCGATTTTTAGTTTTCGAGGGATTATTAAAATATAATATTTCAAAAATATTCTCTGAAAAATCCAAATCAATCCGTTCAAAATTGATAGAGTTGTGGGCACTTATAGGTAGGTTCCACGCACTGGTGAATCTCAAACCTTTGTTATATTGGTGACTTTGTTATACTGGTGACCCCAATATCTCAAAAACCACTGCACCTATCAACTTCAAATTTCACAAGCTTCTTGTACATATCAAAAAGCCGTTCTCGAACGAAGGATTATTTTTTTCGATAGATAGTTCCATTTGTGTACGAAAATAGAGCGTTTTTTCACCGACAATCGATACTTTCACTTTGGACTGCGCCCATTT
Organism: Ophion ellenae; assembly: GCA_963210295.1. Taxonomy (NCBI): domain Eukaryota; kingdom Metazoa; phylum Arthropoda; class Insecta; order Hymenoptera; family Ichneumonidae; genus Ophion; species Ophion ellenae. The sequence continues at coordinate 43,040,669 of OY723387.1, forward strand.
TTTTTAAATCAATATTTTTGAAAAGAAAAATTAATACCACGTTAAAAAATATTTTGCAATACAAGTATTGTAAAAGAAACTTGAAACCATACTCTTTAATGTAACATTTACAAAAATCGAAAACCAGCACACGTTTCCTCAGATAAAAAATGACGGAAATTCGTTTTTTTTCCTTGAGTTAGATGTAACATGTTAATAGTCGCTTGACCGAAATCTATAATTAAAAAAAAAATCAGGAACGAGAGTTGTCGCCAATTGTATTTTTCCTAACATTTATACGCGAAGCTCTCCATATGTGGCGCTCATCTATGTACTTTTCAACGCTAAGGCATAAGTGTATACACTCGGTGCTGATTCAATGTCGTGGGAATCATATTTTTGGGAATAACATTATGTACATACACCCACACGCGCCCATACATATGTATGTACAGTTTATAAATATAAGCGTCAGGGCTATTAATATCGCACGGGCTTCCATTCTCGAATCCATTATTGGATCTCGAGTTATCTCCTCTGGCGTAAAGCCCCAAAGCTGCGCGGAGTCACTCTCGCCTTGAAATGAGCTTATTTCCTTGGATCTGAGAAAATACTACACAGCACATGATACGCTCAACCACACTCATACTTTCATATATATACATACATACATACACATATATATATATATATATATATATATATATATATATATATATATATATATATATATATGTATATATATATATGTATATGTACACACACACACACACACACACACACATATATATATATATATATATATATATATATATATATATATATATATATATATATATATATATATATATATATATATATATATATATATATATATGCATGTGTGGGTATATATGTCTATTGGATTCTTGGAGAAACTCGTTTGAATTGATCACCGATGGTTACCCGGAAGTCGAGCATGTACGCATATATTTATAGACACGACATTTCAACATTAAACAGACTTTTTATATCCAGGAAAAATTTGAACTAGTTTCCCCGAACAAACGTTTCATTCACTCTCTCGCGACTGGAAAGTGATTTTCCTTCTATGCATATTCATATCCGATGAAATTTGTTCATTCAAAAGCGGAGATAGATTTGCCTAAAATTGGATGAAATGCTCAAAACTGGTCGAGCAATTGCAAACACACTTCAGAACTAAAGAAAAATGAATTCAATGTTATATCGTTGAAGATAAATGAATAAGTTAATTTCTTCATCTAATCAATAGTATCAACTAAACCGCATTTATTCTTTATCTAGAGAATGTCCATTGTCTCGAACGTCCACAGAGTTCATTTCCCCAAAACGTCCATGGAAAAAAATCGTACAGCGAAAGTGACTACAGTTTATTGGCACGAAAATAATAAATTAGTCATGTGTGCCATATCATGTTTTTTGTTGCCGAGAAACTGTAGTTTCTCACCTCCTAGTAGAGAACACTCTGGGTGGTCGCTCAGGAACTGACAGTAGTACAGTTACTTCTGTGAGTGTATTTTTCTTTCAGCGTAATTCTCAATTGTGTCGAAGGACAATTGTCGTTCGATTGGGAAGAAATGTGGTTTGTAGGTCGGGGAAAAAAATATTGCAATTTAAGGGGCATCATCTACCTAGAGGCGCGAAAAAATTGCCACATTTCGAAATTTCTCTCTGGGAAACGGTTGGTGAAAAGAAACGTAGTTTTTAACCCAAAGGTACGTATATCGAGAGCCTTTGAAAAATAGTACCAAAATGAAATTTAATACGATGAAAAAAATTGCCCGAGTTTTGGCGGTGGACACCCTCCAGCTTAAACGGTCCATCTGATATCTAAAAACCAAACGGGTTATTCAAGTTGATAATAAATACGACTCCTTGACGATCATCGATTGTTAAAATCATTTTTTTTTACCCCGTGGCGACGAATTGAATCTCGAGAATACAAAATCTATGGAAAAAGTCGTCATTTTTCGGGAAGTATTAAAAAACAGAGATCTATTTTTTTTAAATGAGATCGTCAACGACCTTTAAATGTTTCTCGTCGTATCTCCTGTAAATTTGGAAACAATACATGAAGTGGTTCTCGAGATATCATGTCCACCGACTTTGAAAGCAGTTTTCCGAGAAAAATGCTGCAGCTCATTCAATTTTAGGAATATTTCAATGAAATTTTCAGGGAATATAGGTGACAGGTGATACTATAGGATAAAAATATTTTTGGATGATGCAATTTTTTTGACCAGGTAGATGTAGCCCGTTAATAATACCCTATCGTACATGGAACTGGTACTCGGAAACAATCTCTGTACCGACGTACGTACATTTTTGTTCAATGGCGATGAGCACGTACTTGAAGCGTGTGCGAAAATCGGAGGGGGCGCGTCGAGGATATCTTCACTGTGGCGCGACACGAGACTTTCCCCTCTCTCTCTCTCTCTCGCTCTCTCTCTCTCTCTCTCTCTCTCTCTCTCTCTCTCTCTCTCTCTCTCTCTTCCCTTGTAACGCACTGCTTTTATTCTTGCACCTCGGGGGCCCTCTCGAGAGCAAGTACATACACGTTAAATATAGACTCGCGGTTCTCGCACTCTCGGCTAATCTTGGAAGCGCGTCAGCTGGCTCTTCATCGTGCGAGTTCTCGCGTCCTCTCGCATCTCGTCGACTTATCGATATCATGAATCGAATATTACACACGTACGTAAAGAGAGTACGAGGAGGGCAGAGCAGGCCCTTAGGCCGCGAACGAACGAGGCAGGGTTCGTGGTAGTTAAAAAATTTTGCACGTGCCGATTAGTCGACGTGGAAAACCAGCCACGATGAATCTGATCAGGTTTAGCGATAATTGATTGTTTGTTCATCTATATTGTGCCAGTTCGCAATAATCAAGCAGGGGTGGCGAGGACATGTGTAACATAATAAAAACGGACTGTAGCGTAGAATTTTGACCACCTTGTTAACCGTCCTTAGGCGGGGCCAATACTAGGATGGGTGACCGCCTGACTATGCACTGCCGTGCGCGTCGACAACTGATTGAGATGCGATTTTACTTAGTTTTCGATAGGGACGCAATTGCAACTCACAAGGAACATCACTTGAGTGATGACGTTGAAATTGGCATCATTGGGATGCAACGATTTTTTTGCTTCATTTTTCAGTCTTATCATTATCCATCTTCTTTTTTGCGAGTCGAGGTGATAAATCTCTAATAATGTCACGTGAAAACATTTGAGTGATTTTGACAGTCTAAATCGGCGAAAAAATGGGGCAATTAAAAAGAATGAATTTTCGTTGCATGCTAACGATGCAAACTTCAACGCCATTCGATTTCGTTGAAACTCATATATGTGATATTGCATTGAAAACTATTAGACGTGTATTTTTGTTATCGGCGGAAAAACGTTCTTAAGGGGGAAAACGACCCCTTCAAGAAAGGGGTGTCGAGGGACGATTTTGCAGTTTCACCCGCAAGCAGTCCACCAATCTGAATGAAACAAAAACGAAAATTCTTCTAATGTGAAGCGATGAAAAATCCACTATATAAGTATTGAGAAAAAAATAACTTAAGGGGTGACATGTCTTTCCTCGAGGGGTGTTTTCCCCCCTTAAAGTCGTTTTTCCGCCAATAAAAAATACCTGTCTAATAGTTTTCAATGCTTTGCTTTCATATGAGTTTCAACAAAATCGTAGGCGGACCTAAAGTGATGTTTTTTGTCAGCAAGGCAAAGCCGCCTTGCCGCAGGTTTCCCGCAGTTTACCTGTGCCCTTGTGGTAATCCGATGGAATAGTGGTCAGGGACTAATCGCCTGCGGGCGACACTCTGGGCGGTCTCTGAGGAGCGGAACAGATCAATAATCATTGTTAAAGATTTCAATGAAGCCTGCTCCGTGACACTTGTAGAAAAAAAATACATATGTTAAAGGACAACCGTGTACAGGGAGCAGAAATAACTTATGAGTCTCCATTTCGGGCTTTTTATCATCACAGTACAAAAATAGAAGACGAGCTCTCGATGAGTGCGGGCTCTGGGGCTGCTCCGGGGACCGGAAACGGACGAAAAATGCTGGTATTTTCGTGCTGTCGATTCACTTCCTCGTCTCCTCGTCGGGTGTGTCAATAATTAGGCGTTTTTCTTGTCCAGGACACTGACCATGCCTGCAGAGAAAAAAATCGGCATGGGGTGACCGGAAATATACACAAAAATATCGAGCAGAAATTGAAAGCTGTACAAGTAAAAAAAAATAATTGGAGAAATCCTTGCTCTTAATGAAAAAAGACCAATATAAAAAAAACGCATAAACAGCGAGGAATAAAATAAACCCAATGGACGGATCGGAATCAAAGTACTTGTTCGATCAGTAGATTTCAGCCCTGCAGTGCTCTTTCCGTAGAAATACTGTACGCGCATCATTCCTACTGTGGATTCCTGGAGCGACGTTTAAGATGATTGATGCGGGCTGTCAGAATCCCTCGCGGACAAAGAAAGCCTCGTTCCCGCTGGGCACTCTTTTTTTTTGACCCAACACCATTTGGAGTTTCGGATTACGGGGTTTCGTGTCCGTGGCCCAGATAATAGATCTATATAGCATACCCGAGCGATTCACGAGTTTCTCGTACGAGATACCCGGCTCCACGAGCTTCCCCAATTCCACGACTGATAACGCGTATAAACGGAAGCTAGAAGGAATATCTGACGAAATACCGGAAATGAGCGGCACGATGATACGACGTAGAATAACAAGAAGCGTAAAATAATGATTGTTTGAAGTAGCGACCACTTCCCATGAAAACATTTACAAAAGGCCCAGCACTCGGCCAGTACAGTGCCAACTATACTCGACGCCTGGCCAACGATCATTATCAGTACTGGGCGACGGTTGGAGAAAATCCGAAGTGTTACATGGGTCCTACAGTTGGCAAACAGCGTCAGCCTAGCGTTGGTGCTGAGCTGGACCAGCATTAGCCCAGTGTCGGTGCCAAGGCTGGCGTACCAAAGGTTCGGTGCAGTTTGAGGCCAATGTTGGCCCAAGGTTGGTCGTCGGTGATGTGCCAATGTTCAATTTAACCATGGGTTACTCATCGGTCAACAAAACCGGCCGAAAGTTGGCCTTATGGTTGGGTACCATCCGTTGGGCCCTGATTGCCATCCCGAGCGTTGGTTTTATTGGAAGCGTCGGCAATTTTTTCTTTTAAAAATTCGTCAGTGATTTATTGATCCCCTTTCTTCGCCGTTTATTACGCTTGAATTTTCGTCATTCGAGACGACCAGAGAGGATCACTCCGATTATCGTAGCGCTTCAGATACTTTGTTGTGTAATTTCAAGCATCGTTCCTTCACGATGTAAAAACTCTTCTCAAATGCGCCAGCCCGAATGGAAAATCTATCCTTTTTCTTTCGGATACTGTATACGGAATTTCTTATACTCAGTTGACGACATATCGAAAAGATTTTATCTTGTCACATTCTTGAATATCCATCGCGAAGAAAGATGACACCTATCGAAGAGGCGCACGTGTTCTATAAGAACCGAGTGACAGTTTTTCATACTCTCGAAATATTTCGCGGGAACGACCATCCGGAAATGAAAGGAAACGGACGTGAACGGGTTTGCTGGACGCTTGATAGCTTTGCTACTATGTTGTGGCAATACTGCGGTTCATTGCCCCTTCGACGACGACCACCGCGACGACGTGGACGAAGCGGAACGCCATTTTTCACGATGAAATGACATATATATGATCTCGTAAGAACCACGCTATATATATACATATATATATATATATATATATGTATATATATACAGGGTGTCCCAGAACTGAATGCGTTCCCTGCAATGGTGGGTTGGGGGTGAAATTCTGAGTCAATTGATATAAGCATGTGTGGGTCTCAGATCAACCTCTGAATTATTATTAATTTTTAAAGGCGGGCCAATCAGGTCATGCGTGTAACGGTGCCCCCGAAGCAGCCGCACCCACAAGCACCTGATTGGCCCGCCTTTAAAAATTAATAATAATTCAGGGGTTGATCTGAGACCCATACATGCTTATATAGATCGACTCAGAATTTCACCCCCAACCCCCCATTTCAGGGAACGCATTCAGTTCTAGGACACCCTGTATATACATTGGAAATAGGAAATTCTCGAAAGAGTCGCATGAGAGTTGGAGAGAAAATATTATACAGCACATACCAAATTTTCCAGACATTTCACAGAATCGAATTCGGTGAAATAATTCTTCCTTAATCGTACTTCGGTTTTCGCACTCATGCAGGGAGACGGCAAGGAAAGAGGGAATGACCGGGCAGAAACAAGGGTAGGAAAAATTGGCTCCTGCGATTTCGTTATATGAGACTGCAACGCAGGATACATTCGAGACGAAGGTTTGCTTGTACTGATATAACAGCCTCAAGGATCCGTAGTCGTATATATACGGCTATCCAAGTGCCGAACCACTTTTCCGGACGTGACGTGATTTTTAAAGCTATCTGACATCGTAGTCGGGTTGAATTCGATTGCGAACACACACATATATATATATATATATATATATATATATATATATATATATATATATCGGCGATCGTAAAAAAGTAATCAACGGTTCATTTCACGTAACTCCCACGGTCTTCATTCACTTCACTTAGGTAATTATTCCCTATCAACCTTGCATTTTCGGTATAATAAACGCTTAGAAAGCTTTCTACACGTGGACACCATCTTTGCACCCCCGATAAAAAAAAGCGTTCAACAACTTTTGCGGTAAAAGATGAACGACCGCAATCGTCGTAGTGAACAATAAGTTTTTACGACAGCTTCTCTGAGCCATGCGTAAAAAAGAAGTAGGTACTCGGAAAATATATTACGTCGTAATAATAAACAGTGTAATTTTGTTGATACATCCCGTAGAATTAAAAGGCCATACCGAAGAGAAGACATATATATCATCAGGAGTATAATCAAATGGACAATTCGAGAGAAATTCCATGAGACATACATTTTTCACGATGGTTTTCAAATTTCATTTCATTTTCCAGCTTTACGTACTTTTTCTTGAATTTTGAATGAGAAACTTCAACCGCTAATTATACCAAACTAGGCACTTGAGGCGTAAACACTTATAAATGACATGGTCATTTTCTATTTTTCCATTTTCCGGGTCTTTCAACTCCGCTGACCCACTTTCTCGGCAGAGTTTATCAAAATACCGCAGTGTCTCTGCCCGCGCCGATAATGAACGATAGGCACGATGATAATAATGGAAAAAAGGGCTCCGAGCATAATTGCGTTTTATTTTCACGCTCCAAATATATTGTACATGGATGACGAAGCAAGTGATAAGGCAAGTCGTCCGTGCAGAGACTAAGACCCACACGACGGACCCACCCAACGTCGTTTTATTTTTTCTTTCTCCTCCTCATCTGCAATGTACTCATTACGCGTCTACGTACATGAGGCTCCGAACGACAAAGGCACTTTTTTTTCCTCTCGCGCGTCCCTTAAACGCGGCAGCGTGTGTGCTTGGCGACTCTCATAGAGAGCTCAGGTTTGTTCGCTGAAGTGGCAGGGAATGAAAGAAATCGCAAAAAAAAGCACGATGTGTGTGCGAAACGATGCGTCCTGGGCTGTATGAACTATCGCGAAGTTTGCAAAAGTTTGTACAGTGCAGGCGTGTGCGGCCAAAAGGCAAATGGCTTGAATAATTTTCCTGTTAAAGTGCGGAAGTAATATTGAAAAGCTTTCCCAGAGTTGCGCGAGTAAAGGGGAATAACTTTTATCGCATGGGCCTGTATCTTCTTATGTGTGTACAGTGAATATCGTGGGTGGGAAAGCTCTGTTTTTATAATGGACTTAGAATGGCGTGATATTTTTTAAGGTCTTTACGGATTTTCGATAGATGGCGTATGCCGTACTGGCGGCATAATGTTGAGCTTGGTATTCCTTGTATTCTGAAGATCTGCACGCAACTGGCAAACGCAGTTGATGCTGAATGACTGAAGTGTTAACAGTTATATTTATCGTATTGGAAATGGCCTCTATGGTACCGAAAACACGTCATTTGGTGGAAGGGTTACTGCATCATTTCGTTGCAAAGAGAAGTGCAGGTGACAGCCATTGTTTGCTTGTGGATGCTTACGAAAAACTGGCTCCATCGGTAAACATGTATGAAAAGTGACTTCACCGATTTGGAGAGCATGATTTTGATTTGGACGATCAACCGAATGGAAAGCCGCTGCAGGTATTTGAAGACGCACAATTGGAAGCACTAACTGGATGATGATGCGTGTCAAGCGGAAAAAGAATTGGCAGCAGCATTGAATGGTACCCGGCAATGCGGTTGCTTACGCCGCAATTCCATGGGAATTCTGTAAAAGTAAGGACAATGAGGGATGCACGAATCTACAGGATGACAATGCCAGGCCACGTGTTCAGGGAGCCGTCAATAATCATCTGGAACAATTGAACTGGGAATTTCTACCTCATCCATCATATTCACCAGACATTGCTCCCTCAGATTACTATTACGACCCATCGGCCCTTTCTGCAGAGCCGTTCAGTTCTCGTGAAGAAATAAAAAATATGGGGTTGAAGTTTGCATCGCTGAAATGCAACGAAAATTCTCATTTTTATTATTATCCAAAGTGATATTTAGCAGATTTAGGTTGTAGATTGCTGAATAAGAATCACAACAAAAATTTACTTGACTTTCGTAGCTCAAATCTGGAAACGGAAATTTGGAAAATAATAAGAATTTTCATTGCATTGCAACGATGCAAACTTCAACGTCATTAAAAAATTGGCTTCATAAATGGATCCCTTCAAAACCATTAGACTTCCATCAGCATGGAATTCGTTAGTTTCCTAAACAATGGGCAAATCTTGTAGCTTCCTTGATCATACTGTCAATAATGTAAGAATGATTTATTATGTTTCAAATCAATGTCCTATTTCATTTAAAAAATCCATAAAGTCATACTCGTACACCCAATATATATAACCACAAAAGATTGAATTACAAGGCAACTGGTTTGCAGCGAAGAACTTCCTTACCCGTTGATCACCTTGAATCTAATTATGAATGAAATAGCGTCAGAACGCTTCCCGTCGTAAGCGGATTTATCATCGTAATCCCAATTTTTTTTTCAACTATACATTTATCTCGATTTTCCCGACAAATCCAATCTTCCGACAAGCAAACGACTTAGCAATAAAATATACGTACACCCGTATGTATCAGAAAACGAATGGCGTGATCTCCGGTGCACGCGGGTCCTCTTTTATCTCTCGATTTGGTCGTTCGCGATAGATCGCTCTCGGGCTTAATGCCGCTTCTGGTCAGCCGTAAATGTTCCAGCATTTGTTTGAAAGCAGGATATAGCAGGAGTGCTATGGTGGTAGACTGCAATGGTGGATCGAGGAATGCCAGACCTATAAAGATATACACGACCTTCCCTTTCTCTCTCTGTCTCTCTTTCACTCCATAAATATATATATATATATATATATATATATATATATATATATATATATATATACACTCACACATTTATCGTTTGACTATTTATTGCGCCTATCCACTATATCCAGGGTTGAATCCAGCCGCTCTTCATATGACCATCGATTATGTCCCTATTCTCTCTCCACCGCTTCGTTTATCTCGTCTATCTTTAATTCCTGTCCGAATTCAATTAATATTGACTGCATCGCGTAACGCTATATCTACAATCATATACATATGAGGGTGCGTGTAGACGAGTACGCATAGCGTCCTCATAGTATGCAGAGATCAACCGATATGGAGTAAAAAGGATATCCGTATAGACATAGGTTGTCCGGTAATGCATATATGAGCCATGTTACGCGAACTTTCACCATTTTCGTAATTCATCGACACCATCACTAAACGTCATCCCTCCATGAAACTAAATTACGAAGGTAGAAAGCGTTATTATGATATTACAAAAATTCGGCAGCAGACTCAATGGGAAGTTTCCAAAATATTCAGGATGGGCATTGGAAATTCGAACGATCAATATTCAGAAGGACCAAAATTTTAAATTCAGTAATCACCAATGTTCCAATATAGATAGATCAATCTTATGAGTCTGTAAAATGGTTAATCGAAATTGTGAATACGAAAACCTCGAAGTTGATTTATAGCGAAATCAAATATCAGATTTAACAAAATAATGAAAGATATAATATCGATTCGCCTGTACATATACAGCAAACAATTCGAGACGACAAATCGTCGAATTGTAAATATTACGACAGTTTACAATTTCGAATTATTTAAAGCGAAGGACCAAAAAGTCGATCAGTCAAAATGGCGATGGGCCAAAATGACGAACGGTCCGGATAGCGAAAACTTGGGATCGAGCAATACTACTCGCGCTTCAGAATGAAGATGGCAGATGGCGTTAGTGGTCAGTCGGGTCAGGCAGCCATGTCATGTTCGCCATTTAGGTATTCGCCATTTTGAACCATCAATCATTTGCGTTTCTAAGATCTACACGTTCGAAGTTCGTAGTCTTGATATGTGGTATTTTGCTATAGACGGTATTACGAATATTAGATACTCACTTTTTTCTATTTCGGAGATATGCATATTATAGATTGTTCGAATCTGTATTTGTATGACTCAAACTGCAGACTATCTGAATATATGTTCTCGAATAAACGAGCTCTCGAATAAATAATCCTTTGGTGTAATAATCATTCGATTTCGTCATCGGTCAAAGGATAAAATTTCGAATAATACAACCTTCGTTATTTTGAGAGTTCACAATTCTGTCGTTTCGAAATCTTCGTCGTTCAATATTTGGTCATTCGACATTTTGACCCCCACTGCTATAAAATTTGGATCTACAAATCCATACTGATAAAGTTCATTACAGCGAAAGTGCTGTGACTCACCTACTTTTCTATTTTACCATCGCAGTCTCCATGGAGAAACAAAATGAAAAAAAGCAAACACTAATTTCGTCTCCAATGAGGCGGCCGTTTGTGAAGATGTTTCTTCACAGTCATGGTTCGTGAATTAAGCGGCTCCGGAGAAGAATATATACGTATATATGAAAGTGGGGACAGATATGCTGAATAGCCCAGATATACCCGCGACGATAACACAGGTCTCTTGATTGCTGTTGCTTTCAGCACTCACGGGAATTGAATTGGGAATATTAATATATCGTATATCGGCCTTGATACATATATGCTGAAGGTACAGTACGCAGAGATTTCGGATCTCTCCTACGCTAGGAGAGAGAAAGAGGGACAGAGGCTCGGGCGAGATGCTTTCATCAGAATGTGGGAGGGAAAAAAAAGCGTATCGATATGATCGCATAAAGTAAGATTTATTTTTCATCTGACGGAGAGCGAGCTGTTGGCCAGATTCGGCAGGCATTTCTATTCCGTAACACATATTCAGGCCAACTCGACTATTCTTTACTGACAACGTTAATATCGCTGTACACCTATTTCGCTACACATATGCAACGTCGGGACTCGCTGCATAGGAAGGCAGCATATCAAAGCGAAAAATCTGCCAATTCACGTAAATGGTTAAGATATAAGTTGGTTATATCAGAGCAGCGTAATGAAGCGAAATTTTATACGTGGACTGCTTGGTGTGCATCGTCGAGTCTTCGTGTCATGTAGATGTGTACTCGTATCCGATGACCCAGAACGATAATAAAATCGCTCGTCTTCCGTCTACTTTCCCGGCTGATGTATACGTATATCAGCAGGACATCACAGCCTGCGAATAATGATGAAAAGTTTCGAATAAGCCCTACGGTGAACGAGAGGAAAAGTACGAAGCTGGCGGACTGGATATGTATATGATATTCGCCCCTAAGTGGAAGCGCACGTGGGGTGATGGGAAACTTTTGCATTGCAGGGCAATTAATCAAACGATGGCCTGCTTCAAAGTTAGGGTCCTTATTGTTTCCCGATCAGTTCATTGTACGAGAGGGAAACCCCACGCTCCCGGTTCTCCAAGTTGTCCACGGGAAAGCTCCAAACGTCATGCTTCTCGCCTTCACTCAGTTTCTCTCTCTCTCTATACTCTGCTGTTCCGGTTCTTAAGAACTTACGAGCTTTGCAGAAATTAGAACCACTGACGCATATTGTACCTCGGACGCGAACGGAATTCATTCGTCAGGCTCCGTGGGTACATAAAAAAGGTCGTGGAGCTCGCAGGGAAAAAGCTCATTCTCTTATGTTCGTAGACCAGGCTGTGAAGTATCATGATAGAAAAAGATACTACCATTGAAGTCTTCATTTCACTCACTCCATTCTAGTCCAAAGGCCTACATTTCCGGCTTGAGAAAAAAAAAACAATATTTTGTAGTATCCATTTTTTAGTCTTCGTTCATGTCTCAAGAAGGTACAAAAAATGTTGTGCAAAGGAAATAAAAACTGAAAAAGTTAGGGGCCTTTGAACATGGCCGTGAAAGAAAAGGGTTGAGGCGGTTGACATGATTCCAAAGCTTTCGGTCATCCGAGGCAGAAATAAAACCAATTTTTTTATCAATATGAATGCGATTATGGCAGGTACCGAGGAGAACAAAAATAAATGGGCACCGTTCGAAAAAAGTTGGTTTTTCGTCCTATTTTTGCAGAGTTAAATTTGTTTTTTTAAATAGTGATAATAATAATGTCGCAATACCCGGTGTGGGGGCGATAGAGAGATATATACCGAACCCAACCAAACTTAAAGTCAATCGGTTTAATAGAACTTGAGATTTTTCAACCGGGTTGAAAAAAGGACTTTCGGGAACAACGCGCTTAAAATGTTGAGTCCAATTTCAGGAGACCGCATATATCCAAGCAGTATAATGGCATGTTAGACTTACGATATATCAATCAGCCATTCCTGCGTCGTAAAGTGTGCCTTCCTCGACTTCGAAATTATGATTTTCCAAGCATGTTTTTTCCCGCTAGCAGCTCTATCTTCCTTAGAAGCTTTTGAAGTTCGTGGCTCCGATATCGGTCCATCTTATTCTGGTCTCGTTTGTTGCCGTAAATATTACGTACAAAAAAATCGATTTTTTCAAATGTCTAGACCAGAATACTGCCTTAAGGCGGAAGCCTGAATTAGAAAGTCCATAAAAACGTTTTTTCGGGAATATTTTTCGAAGGGAAAAAAACAAGCGAACCCAATAAAAATTCGAGTATTTTGTCATGTATAAAAAAATGTTCAACGTGAAACAGTAAATGACTGCAGATTTATCAGCCTATTCCATGTGCGTCTTGCCACAGCAGTCCCCAATCGGCGGGAAAGATGCAGCTCGTAATTCTTGACTGAACCAAATGAACCAATAACATTTTCAATTGTCATATATTTTTATTCTGAGTGAATTAAGAAAAAGCTGAAAAAAATCGTGAAATTTCAATAGGTTTTCAATAGGAGGAAACATCAACATCAAATATCAATCGCTTCTCTGCTTTTAGCCTAGTATCTTCAAAAATGTTTACAAAAGGCCTCTGTAACTTTGTAAATATATTCTTGGATACTTTATCCATCGATATAAGCAAAAAAAAAACGATTTTTCGGACCTTCTTATTCAGGCTCCCTTAATCTGTATCAACGACCCAGATGCTGTAATTGATCAAAGAATATTTGATTAATCTATATATTTACCCGGATAGATTTCAATCCCGAGGATAAAACGTTGATCGATTTTTGTCAGCAACGCAGTTACAACACTGTTGAAGACCCATGGCATTCATTAAAAATTTAATTTTTTCATTTCCTGATAGAGACGATGCACGCGAGACTTTAGCCGGGATTGTCGCTTTGATGCCGTAGATTCCTATGTGATGCGCATCGCTATATTATTCGAGGGGTTCCAAATGATCGGCCATGCCGATGTATATAGTGGACATGCGTCTCCAGTGGACGTGGTTTATTATGTATATTAACGCATACACACACGCATACCTACACGTCGTAGGGCGAAGATTGATCGGATCTAATTCCCGTGTCAGTTCGAGCGTAAGTGAGCACTTCGATCCGGATGAAACGATAAACAGAAATGCTTTCTAGACGAGGCGGCAAACATGAAAGCACGTCTAGTGTTCGTACACGAGAAAAAGGTCGTAACTTGTACGATTTGAGTTTGAAAATGATACGAGGGTTACGCCATTTTGCTGGCTACCGGTTGATACGTATAGTATATGGCTTTCGTCTCCTCATTTCGTATAAATAAGTGTGCGTGTATCTTCCAGCTGGACACGTCCCAGTGGCGCTTCCGGGGATGTATGAACGAAAGCTCGATATACTTATCCTCCAATGGCTCAAACCATTTCGGCCACCGTTATTAATGATGCATTTCATTACTCGTTTTATCTTTTCACGGAAGAGCGAATCCACTGGAAGCTTCACAATTTTTTTCCCGCTGTGTACCTATCACACGGACATGGTAATCAATTCACGAAAGAATACGATGACATCCTAGAGGACCTGTAGATATGGAGATGATGGAGTGCTGGAGTGGTAGTTCTTTTTATTTTATTCCTCTTCGCTCCTCTGCTCGTATACGGGCTGAAAAAAGCGCTTGACCCGTATTCCCGGCCATTGTGGAAAGTTTCGGAAGGAACGTCGTACGATGGCGTTGAAGTTGACATCATTGGAGTGCAACGAAAGCTCTTCTCTATTTTTTTGATTGCTTCATTTTTATTAGGATCTTTTTTTTTAGATTAAGGCCGTGGATCTCTGATAAGGACAAGAAAAACCATTTAGGGGATTTTTTTAACCTAAATCGGCAAAGAAATGTGATCAGTAGAAAAAAAATAAACGTTTGTTGCATTCCAACAGTGCAAACTTCGACATCATATCGTACGAAGGATGTTACTCTTCTGAAGATCTTTGCTCTTTTTTTTACTTGAAATCTTCAGATCTGTTGTTTTCTTTCGGGATTACTGTTTGGCACGAATGAACCTTGGTTTTTCTTATTGAATGACGGTGGTCCATTTTTCTACACTCACGGAGGGACCCGGAAATATCAGGAAACGTTTGGTCACTTGTGCTAGCAATCGAAAAATTGAATCCCTTAGTAGTCCAGTAAAAGAGACGAAAACCCAGGACTTTTTCGCGTGGAATATGAATTTTTGACTGAAGGTAGAGCGTTCCATTCCTAAAGTAACCCCAATAAAATGTTGCTGCTCAACTCGCTCCCACCCCAAGAAATTGGGGTTGAAATCTTAAAAATCGCCGTATCTCGATAATGAATAGCCCGATCAAAAAAGGTTTCAAACAAAAGTTGTTTGGAATAAGAAAATTCGTATAAAGTTATCCGACGTCGAACCCCCTATCTTTGAAAATAGCCGCACAAAAACGATTCGAAAATTCGGTCCTTGTCCGGGTCAGTGGTGCTCTCGTGTTTTGTGCCGCTATTTTCAAAGATAGGGGATTGGACGTCAGATAACTTCATACGTGTTTTATTATTCCAAACAACTTTTATTTGAAACATTTTTCGATCGGGCTATTAATTATCGAGATACGGCGATATCAAAGTTTTCAATCCCTATTTCTTAGGGTTGGGGCGAGTTGAGGGGCAACATTTTATTGGGGTTACTTACAGTATGCAACTATCTACCTTCAGTCAAAATTTCGTATTTTACGCTAAAAAGTGCTGGGTTTTCGTCTCTTTTACTGGACCATAGCGCCTTCTTCAATTTCTTCCCGGCCTGTTTTCGTACATTCCCGATCATTAAAAATAGATGCAATCTTGCGGAACGTAAAAAAAATGGAACACCCTGTATAATTGATACAGACGGGTCTGACGTCTACTTTCAACTGTGGCGTAAGCTGAACAAGAGCATCCTCGGAGATACGACATCGTGCGAACACGTGCAAGCCTCTGGTGCATCTCTCATTGTCGTCGCGACACGAGGGTGCAGGAAGTTGTAAAATGTTCAACATTGAGAACCAGTCGCGATATATAATTGTATTAATATCAGCGTATACAAAACTGCTGTTCTTTTTCTCACGACCGCGCGAAGTTTTTCTCACTTCCTTTTGCATTACAAAATTGTTTACATCGTGATCTCTTCGCGTACACCAATGTGTCACAATAGTTATGAATAAATTATGTCCCGTTGATTAGATAATACGTGATTATTACCGATATTCGCATGCTCGGGCAAATAAAATAGAAAAAAGGCGGCGGGATCAGGACAAGGGAGTGCTGGAAATACGCGAACAAGGCCTTGTCGAGGGAAAAGAGAATAAAATATTCTCCTCAGAATGAAATTCCAAATATAACTTTGGCAGCTGTGCATATACAGGGTGTTGTGAATGGATAATCCTGCAACTTTCGATAGGTCAGAGCATGTCCTACTATATACTGAAATTTCAGTTTAGTAAATGTCCCACGGTCTTCGAGATAAAAATCAGCTGCTTTTGGTTTTTCGCATGCCATTTCTACAAATGATAACTTTTTTTTACCCGATTTAGAAAAAAAATTCCTGCTTATTTGTTTTATCTAGAAATGTCTTCTTTTTAACCTTAAATGTTAAGGCAGAATATGCATTTAGGCAGGAAAAAATAAGGAATATTTAGGGATTTTTTAAACTAAGGAATAATTATTCTACAATTATAGAACTTTAGGTATACTTTAATAGTATATTTAAGTATACAAACTTTTTTTTAATATTAATTCGTCATCAAAATGACAGAGCTGTTGCAGAGTGTTACAGCAAGGCCGCCGCGGGAATTGAGAATCGGCGTGCACTCCAGCTTCCCGTACACTTTGATTTGCAAAAAAGTTCAAACATTTTTTCAATTAGAACACGTATAGTTTCTTTGTGACGGTAATTAAAATGAAGAAAATGCAAATTTAAGAAAATGGCAGGCATTTACAAAAAAAATCAACATTTCTGTAAAATGAGGATGAAAAAAGTACTTTTTTTCCAATTTTTCAAAAACAATTATCGTCAAGTAGAAAGTACCAATATTATCAACATTTCTACCAAGTTTCAACTCAATCGGCTTAATAGTTTTTGAGTAATCCTGCACGCCAATTCCGATAATGCAGTTTTGAGAAAAACGCTTTTGAAGTTCACGCCCGCTTCGTATCCGAGCGTTGACGGGCTGTAGCGTTTGAAGTTTTTCGAATTTCGCTTTGAAACTTTGGGAAAATATTCTACACATATAGTTCTATGGTTTCACGGAAAAAAAAGAAATCGATTTTTTATCGTTGTGAATGTATATCCCAGCTCAAGGAAACTTTATGAAAAAATATCTTATGCAAAATTTTCATACAAACCAATTCGAACATCTGACTTTGATAGCTTGCGGTGTAAAAAAAAATGTACTACACATATCGTGCCAATTACTTGAAAAAGTTGCTGAGTTATTGTCGATTCATATCGTGTAAAAATGGCATGCGAAAGACCAAAAGCAGATGATTTTTTTCAAAAATAACATAAAGCCCAAAATGTCGAAAACCGTGGGACTTTGTCTAAACTAAAATTCCGGCTAAAGTAGGACATGATCTGACCTATCGACAGTTGCAGGATTATCCATTCATAACAGGACGCCTTGTATGTATAATCGCTGGGGCTGTCCTCCCGTCAGGATTTTTGATCGCGGGCACAACGTCAAGAGCCTTGTCCTTATCGATATTCGTCCCCACAATGTACTTCGCGTTTTCCAAAGCCATCGCGCAGTCTTCTCTGAATCTCACTGATACGAGCCTTCTCGTCCCTCGTACAGATTCCCTCTCCGTAGGAATAATCCTCGGAGCAAATATTTGTCCACGTACCGTGGAATACCCTGGCAAGCCCTCGACACGCTGCTCTTTATGCTCGAATACTCGCTCATAGTCAGAAAATGATTTTTCTCTTCCCCGTCAACCGCGAACCTCCGTCAACCGCGACCGGAAAGGAAAGTAAAGCGTTTGTGGAATATCTTGGAGGGACAAGCTAAAAGGAGAATATCTTTGCACTTGAAAATGTTACCGCTTCACGTTCATTATGCGAAAACTGTGCTATTGTATAGAATGAGGGGGGAAATCAATAAAGGAAGCCAGGAAAATGAATATTTTATTATGTACGACTTTTACGTACTTCTAGTTTTGAGTAAAGTAAATTTTTATCACTAAGGTAAGTCGATGCATAATTGACGATGAATGTCACTATTTATTTATAATTGAAGGTTAATTTACCGTGTTTTGTGCGATCCAATAGCGGTAATACGAATGTCCAAAATTATCTACTATCGTTTGTGTGTTCGCCACTTTTATGAATTGAACTCCTGATGCATACACTAACTTACGCTTGATCGTGCATTTTTTCTGGGGAAATATGTGCAGGTTTTCAAATTCTCTTGAACACATCTTGAAGAACTTTCAGTAATTTTTTTATTGAAAAATATTACATTGTTTAGTGGCAAATGGCCGTCAATGAAATAATGTTTTTATATACACGGTTTGCGGTGACCAACATTGCGGCGAAGTGGATCGCCTGAAAAAAAAATGCGGATGGATTTAGTCAAATATAAGTATAAACTAGTCTTTAATCGAAGGATTTTAAAAAATATGCATTTTTCACAAAATGGCGGACAGTCAAAGTTAATGGTTCGATTTTAACGAAAAAAAAAACGGCCGTTTTTTGGCTATAAAACGGCCATTTTTTTCGAAAAAAAAATCGAACGATTAAAGACTACATTTTTATGTATTAAATAAGCCTGCAAAATTTCAAGAAGATCGGTTCATTAGTGTTCGAGTAATCTTGGTCACCGACTTCAGAAATGCCATTTTGAGAAAAACGCGTTTAAAGTTTCTCTTTCAACGCTCATATCACAGTCAATTTTGTTCGGATCGACTTGAAATTTTCAGGACATATTCTCAGATACTTATACTTCAAAAAAAAGCAATAAAAAATCGATTTTTTCAAAATCGCAAGTGGGGGTAACCCCTTAAAGTTCGCCAGAACCTACCTATAAACGACCATAACTCTCTTCAGTTAGAACGAATCGACTTGAAATTTTCAGAGAATAACCTTCAAATAATATATTTTAAGAATCTAGAAAGAATAAATAGAAAGAAGAAAGAAATAGGTGCAAGCCCTTAAGACAGTACATATTAAGTAAATGCAGACAGTTCCCAGCAAACCAACAAGTCGCACAAAATCGACTTTTGCCACGGGTGAAAAAAAACGTTTCTCTTTTTCTCGTTTTTATTGTACTTTCTCGCTTTCGCTAGTTTCACCTGCATGGTCAATTGCTACGTATTTGCAAAGTCGACGAAGAGTTGGCGAAAAATTCTCGCTCGCTGGATTACCGGGCACAGCCAGAAAAGCTACGCAACGGGGGAGGGGGAGAGAGAGGGAGAGAGAGAGAGAGAGAGAGAGAGAGAGAGAGAGAGAGAGAGAGAGAGAGAGAGAGAGAGAGACAGAGAGAGAGGGAGCATTCCCTCGACGACACGACTATAAATATGGTCTCTCCTGCGTCTCTTAGTCTCTCTTAATGTACGACAGGGAGAGCCGAAAAGAGATATAGAGATGGGTAAAGAGCGAGAGGGACTCCGTTCGCACTTGAAGTCACACGCGTGCACAAGTCAAGGCTCTCTCCCTCTTGCACGCCGTACTCATTTTCGTTTTATTCGGGTTCTTTGCCTTGGGTATCATACGCCAGTGAATTCACGACTGCCGCCCGAAACGCCGCGAGGACGAGAAAAATTTGCGGACCAGACGAAAAACGAAGATGAGGTGCGTTGGGCGGTTTGGAGTTTTCGCGATCACGCGACAGTCAAACGACGCGTCCGTTCTGTACCCAGCCTCGTAAACTGCTCGTCGTCTCGTAAAATCACTTTTGGCAGTATCGCCATCAGCGTACGCGCTAAAGTTATTAGTCAAAGATTACCAGCGTGAAGTATGAATAGAATGACTGAAAAAATGAAATCGCAATTACTTTTTATATTCGCGTGACCGGTTTTTACGCGCGCTCTGATCACCTGTCAGGTACTCGTGTCACGTACTTCCGCCTACTGCAAAATCCCCGACCGAGGCATTTTAACGAATGATGATACTAGGCAGTGGATTGTGGAAAAACCTGGAGAAATATAAACACATCCGAGTGTAGTTTATGGTAATAATGGAGATGGATAGAAAGAGAGAATGGAGAAAGGCGAATGAAACGAGAGAGTATGAGAGATGGCGAGAGAAAGAGAGAGAGAGGAAGATGAGTGAGAGTCCATCGAGAACGCCGCTGGTGTTTGACGTTCCCGTTTCCTGTAGGGTACCGCAACGGGCAGCAGCGGTACCAGCAGAGAGACTATCACGAATGCGAGGGAGGCCAGGCGTAATCTCGGTGTGAATTGGCCTTGCAATGAAAGCCCCTGACAGAGTACAGAGAGAAAGCGAGAGAGCAATGACGGAGCGTGGGTGTGAGAAAGAGAGACGGGAAGAGAGATTGTCGAGTAGAAAGCGAATTTGTGACATGGTGGGAGACCTGTCCGTACGCAAAAGACAATTAAATGTGCGAGAACTCGATCGATCGAATCTCCAAACCACACTGCAGTCGAAGCTCTGGATGTGTTTGCAGTCCTTCGTTAAACCCGTGGCTTCGGAGCCCGCGAGAATAAAGAAAGCGATATAGGAAACATTGGTGAGGTTGGATTTAATGATTAAAACTGAAACGAGCACATTTCCCAAATTTGTACGTCGCCTACAAGCCGCTGGCTCTTCTATAATTCAACCTAATAGGATTCCTGAATCCAATTAGGAATAGACCGAGGATCCTAAAACCCCATCGTTCACAACACTGCATACGGCGAGTCCAACTGGTTGACGAACCTCCAGCAAAGAATGTTCATTTCCGTGCATCTTTTCGCCAACAGGTAATCTGAGGATTTCCCGGCGAAAGATCCTTCGCGCCATTTCGCCAAGCGAGCTTACGATAATCATACGTCGATTGGATGTGCTCGAAGCGAGGCAATTGTATTCTGCAAGCCGAGAACACCGGATGAACAGCGTCTGAACACATGGCTGTAGTAATTTATGTTCTGCAAACTTCGTCTGCTCGAATGAATGTAAACGGCGTGTCGATATTGAATAGAGTGTCGTTCGGTGTTACGACATACGAGCCTCTTGAGGTATTGATTCGATGTCCATGAGGGTGCAAAAGCGAGACGCGAGGATACCCTCGTTGCGTACGATATTACGCCAGGCTGCATTATGATATGCTAGTGATGCAGTGCTCCGTTGGTTAACTTTGTCAGCGCTGGTAACAACTTCTCCCCAGGCTCCGGTTCCACTGTCGAGCACCTGAGCAGCTGCACCAAATCACATACGCGTGCGGTGCGCGATCTTCGCGTGGTTACGGCTTTTGCCTCCGGTGGTAAACTTGGTTGGGGCTTATGGCACGTGTGGTTTGATGCTCCGTTCGTGGCCCGGAAGGGACGAATCAGAGGCAAAACTATGAGTTACGATTCCCGCGAAGCCACCAACAACTTCACTTGTTTGCTACAATTTATGATGGCGGTTGACTGCTGTCAGAAATGAGAACTTACCTGATCAACCACCGCTCGCTGATCTAGCAGGACGGCAGGGTGGAAGTTTGCCCAGTGGCGCGTACGCGACTCGTAGATTTGATCTGCATTCAGTTTATGTCGGATCATTAGGAAGACAACTCCACGTAGCCTACTCTAAAGGTCCCGGAAACATCTGATTTTCGATACATGAATACCCGACTGGCTCCTTCTCTATCTGCTCCTAACGTCATCAATATTGATGTACGTTTTTCCTCGTGGACACTTCTCGTCTAGGATAATTGGCACGCGGTGTCCTCAGGTGCTATTTTCTGATGTCACTTCCGTCTTCCATCATCCCATGACGTTCCAACGCGTGCACGGTCGAATCAAAGTAGCTTTTCCCCATCTCTGACGAGAGATTGAGGACGAAACAGCCAAGGGAGTGGAATCCAACACGCTTCGAATTGCCTAACCAGCTACTGCAACCGAGTACACCTGTTCCGATGTATTACCATAGTCACTCTGCACCCCCTTGTACACGATACAAACCTAGGTCCCTCATGTGTATACTTGTATGTTGGCATGCATATGTGCGTGTGTGTGCGAACGGTGCGGCTTCCTGTGTTACCCTGAACACATCCTGCGGGAACTCATGCTGGAATCGATAGCTGCACATGCGCAAAGGGCAACTGGCTTTCCGTGGCAGCTCTACGTCCCTTTCTCGCTCGCACTCACATTTTCTCTCCCTCTTTCTACGCTCGGCCGTACGATGAATCGCGCGAGCGCGATGGAACGCTAGTAGAGAGGGCGAGAAACTCCTCGGGCTGAGAGAGAACGCGAGAGGACGTGCTGCTGGTTAAGAGGGCTCCACGCTGAATCCCTCGCGGGACAGCATCCAGTACTCGGCTGAGCTACGATCGGCCGCGAGGGTGACTGACCGTCCATCGCGCATTCACGATAGATCCTCCTGTTTTTTTTTTAAACACACGTTGCGGTAAAACGAGTTCATGCGTTTTCCACGCAGGTAAACTCGTCTTTCGCTCTTCATTCGGCTGATAACAATTACCAATGGCATCTCCCCGTTGCAGAAGTGATTCGTTCCGTTTTTCGTCCAGGCCCCAGAGTAAACGAAATTTTGTACCGTAAATGATGCGGGCATCTAGCATCATTTTCGTTCGCGCGTAATGTTTCTTTGCCTCGGCAGGATGTGACGACAACCCGTACGTCCGGTGGAGCGTAAAAGTTGGTTATGGCGGGCTTGTCGACGACGAAAAATCCTCAGGCGCCAGCTACGAGTAAAGTAATTTGGTGGTCGTTTGGCATCGTTTGGGAATGGAACTAATCGGAATAAGTCGTGTAGATTTAGGCGCGGATTTCGATAAATGAGTGAGAGTCCTTCGCTATTGGACCATCTATTGTGCCTTCCAGAACGGATTGAACAGAACTTTCATTCAGTGTCTTCGTTCTGATTTCGGTTCAATTGAGAGTGAAGGACAAGGAACTGTTGGGGCATCAATGGCAGTGAGAATGAGTGGCAAACGGCGTCGTTTGAAGCTTCATTCCGGACGATAACCCCGAATAGTACTTTAGCATCTTTGCCGACGAGCTATATCTGTGCGGAATCCGTTCCTCGGACGCCACTTTAATGCCGAAGATACTTTTCGACGGCAAGAGTCTCAGAGTGGTTCTCCAATGATCGACGCGAAATTGAAATCGTTTATACCGTCGTTTTACACTCGCACACTACGGCCGTTTACATAAATAAATAATGCAAAATGTCAATATTGCCTTGTGGCGAAGATGAATGTGCTTTTTCGACCATTCCATTCGGGCTCTTTTAACGACGAGGCCTCGTCGGTGTTTGTGTCAGGGAACTTAAACGCATCCGTCCGATCATGTTTCATCCGACTACGAAGCTTATGATATACCTCGTAAAGTCGCGATTATGCGAGGCACAGCCTTGGTTAAAAGACAGAAAGTAAAAGAGTGAGTACCGGAAGTACCGGGATTACGGTGCGAACTGTGATTCGCTGTAAATAAAAATGGACAGGCTATTTCGATGGAAGAGCCACAAGGTCCAAGATGAAGTGAGTATATACTAATACACCCGTGATCTTGTACTATATATTATAGTATTCTATGACATATGCTCTTATTTGCATGCGATTATGCAAAGTGAATATGGCCACTGAGGCTTCGGCAAACTGCTCTCCCACGCGAATTCGAAAAGCCGGTTAACACTTGCCGGTCATAGAAACCCCGAGACCCTACACTCCGTGGGTCAAAAGCCGATGAGAGAAAAGCTCTCACCGAAAGCTAGTAGTAAAGCAGTTCGGGCAGCTGCTACAAATTTGAGGTTGAATCATTGCTGGAGAAGTGGAAGGATTCGCTGGAAATAAGTGAACCGGGGATGCGGTAGGAAACTATTGGGTCTGAGGGTACATTTTTCAGCACCACTGGATGTTGAATGTACTTACGTGTAGTTGTACCGATAATTATTGAATCATTGAACGTTGTGTAGCGCAATGGCTTGGTTATTGTTTATTCATTTTGAAAAACGCTATTGCAGCTGTTGAAAACATGTGTCCATCTTCCTTCAATGACCGCGTCTCAGCAACCGACCACCAGTCATGTCCGGACTCCTGTCTTTCTTGCCAAAACATAGTTTTGTTGTTCCTTTCAATATCATTCATTCATAGAATTTGACAAATCTGTTTAGTTTTTTACTCTTTTATTTTATCATGATTGCCTGGTTTATTCATTTTCAACCCACATTATGTGATTTTGCAAAAAAGTAGGATATATAAAAATAGAGGAGTAGTAAGTAATATAGAAAGGAATATTGATATGCCATGCATCAATCTATTCTAAATCGATCCATCACAGTCCCCGAAAGGGTGAGAAAAACACGTTGGGGTACGCCTCCTTCAGAAGAATCCCCTGATGTACTAATACTCGTTGGGAATCACTTTCCCTTTATGCGCAGGGAGAAATAAGGGCGCGCACGCGGAAAAGTTTCGTCGACCGTAGGGCGTGATTGCCGAGTTTTTTCAGGCGAAAGACGGTACAATTCGATGTGCCATGATAAGTCGAGGGTGGCAACCTAGATATACAGGAGTGGAGGGGTCTTGAGCGTGAACCTTTGATTCCACCTTGGGAGAACGTGACGTTTACGTCACTCTTAGGATACATTTCCATGAAAACCTTTGAGGATATAATGGAGTGCACATCGAAATTAAGGACACTCGACGGAGCTGAATGTCAAAGCATTTTGGCAGTTACGAGGAATTTTGGGAGCTCTGAATTTTCATTTCTCGTGGTCTCCCTGTGTGTATTATTATCAAGGGGCTGTTCACAGAAAGAGAGGGTGAAAAAATGTAGACGATTGCTACGAGCAAACTATCCTCGGCGAAACCGTAATCCAGTGGAAACGGGTGCCCTCTTTGCATTGCGCGCAAGCCTCTCCTGCGGGCACACACACAAGCGTGGAGGAAAGAGGACAAAGGGTGAGGGAATTCCCTGCGGTGTGGCCAAAGGGTCGCAAACAGAATGAAAAATTTACGCTCGCACGTCTTCGTGAATTGCATCAACCTCCTCTCAGAAAGATCTCATCTACTCAAGTTCAGTTACGGTCTAGCATTGGCTTGAAACTCGAAACTTCGCGTGGCCTAGTCGCCAGTGAACCTCGGCGATCAATTCCGGTTCTAATTATTGGATAACCATTGAATCGCAGTGTTTCGCCGTTAAATTTTCCCCGAAGCCATAAACTTCTGGGGATCCCGTAGACAATTAATAGATGGTTATGGGAGATAAGAGGCGTTAATTGATTATGTAAATGAATGGAGGCAAAATCAATGTTGCCATGCAGGAAGTTTGGTTCAGG
Organism: Ophion ellenae; assembly: GCA_963210295.1. Lineage (NCBI taxonomy): Eukaryota > Metazoa > Arthropoda > Insecta > Hymenoptera > Ichneumonidae > Ophion > Ophion ellenae. Next base: position 43,066,027 of record OY723387.1, read on the forward strand.
CGTTAGGGGTTCGCGGGCGACGTCCACCCGAGTGATCCCGGACCCGCCAAATGGCACCCGGAGGTAGAAAACAACATGCGATATTCAACCCTTGTTTATCCTAACCTATGAAACGTGACAAGGGACGAATATCTAGTGGACCGAGCGACGATACAATTTCGCTATGGCCAGCAACGATATTCTGGTCGAGCACGTGGAAAATTTGTCGACAACGGCAGTAGGACAAAAGTCCTTCGACGATAAAACTCCATGAGTAGACACGAACCGAGTAGAGTAGCAATACAATAAAAACAAAATGAAAGTTCCACAGCTCCACATCAGTGCTGAGCCTCTTCGCAAGCTTCGAAAACAAGATGGACTTAACCCAGATACACCACGATTCTTCTCAGTTGAGTGAACTCCTGAGTTCCTAGCCGCATTCCGGCCAGTCCATTGCGTCGACACTTGGACACAACAAAAATGTGGCTTTGGGAATAAACAAAAACGGCTCCATCCTCGAACGTTGAACCACCATATCAACCAAAACCAGTTGTTTGGTTCTCAGGTCACCCCATGGATTCTCCAAATTCCACATGATCCTCCATGCAAGCAAGGGTTGAGGACGTAACAACCTCCCATTCGAATAAATTTATCTGACATGAATGACGTTTATTTGTTCTCTGTTTCGTGCGTGGCGACAGTTGGTGACGGTTCCACACGAGTTTCGTGTTACCAGGAAGAGGGAAAAGTTGGCTTATCCGTTTCACGGATCTAATTGTCGAGTCTGGCGAATCGCGATATTATAGTTTCGCTGCTGTTGATGGCCCAGTGTGAAAAGCCTATATTACACCCATAGACTTTTTCAACGTGGTTTTACGCTGCATCCCGTCGTATATGGTTTCACACCCACGCGACCCGGAATACACGTTTCCTCGATGCTCTCCACTGTGGACACGCGCATCGTTTACTTCTGGACCACTGTGTGGGAGATTGCACGTACTGTTGCGTAGTTTCGAAAGTATATACATTATATATGCATACGTGTGTATACGTTTATAAACGATATACATCGCTCCATGCCACGAAAAATGTTCTTCATATATGTATTGGGAAAGAATACTTCGACTCCATTATACTTATGTAACGCTGGCTATCAACGCATACGGCTGTCTTTGGACCGGTCATTAGATTAGAAAAATAAACTTTGATTTTGGAGACCGGGCGGTCCATGGAAAGAACTCTACGTGAATATGTTCAGATTTATCTAATGGTAATTTTGAAGACACTGAGGTTCACATGTTGTTGAGTATGGAGCCAATAGCCTATAAGGATAGTCATCGAAGTCGAATGTCTTCAAAGCCCCCATTTCCCATATACAAATGTGTGTGGGTACACGCGAGCATGTACGTATCCGTGTGCACAATTTGCTGCAACAGCAGCCGGAAGACGAAGCGATGTTACGTGCTTGCCGCGTGACCACATTGTCGTTTCCGTCTTGCTGTACTATAGGCGCAATTGTTGCTGGCCGGGCGTAGATACGTGCATATGATCATTTCCTCGAACGAAGAGTAAAGTCGTGGGTGGTCCCGTAGACTGTACTGAACGTAAGAACAAAATCGCGTACAAACTGCATCCTCCTCGTGGTTCGATGTAGTTGTTGCTCTCGTTGTTACGTATGCGGACTGAAGGGCTTGAGGCGCGTGACCCATGAATATTTCATGCAATGGGAATTAAGAGCGAATCTCTGGGATACAACGATAGCGCATTATGAATCTGGTCTCATTCATACTTCACGATGCTACCGCATAGCGCAAGTTCAACTGTTGTCCATTTCGTCGAAGTGTAGTTTAGCCTATCCAGTGCATTCGGGATTAGAAAACTTCGTATTTTTGCCGAGCCTGAAAACTGCCTTCTGAACTTCTTTTCAGTATGGTTCAACGTATACGATGAACTCCTGCCTGAACAATGGTGTAGTCATAACTTGGCACAGTTTGCGGTGTTGCAGGATCCTGGTTGCAATTGCTTTCTGGTGTCATTCATACTTCACGATGCTACCACATAGCGCAAGTTCAACTGGTGTCCGTTTTGTCGAATTGTAGTTCAGCCTATCAAGTGCATTTGGCATTAGAAGTCTACCTATTTTCGGCAAGCCTGAAAACTGCCTTCTGAACTTCTTTGCAGTATTGTTCAACGTATACGATGAACTCCTGCCTGAACAACAGTGTAGTCATAACTTGGCACAGTTTGCGGTGTTGCAGGCTCCTGATTACAATTGCATTGTCATTCATACTTCACGATGCTACCACATAGCGCAAGTTCAACTGTTGTCCGTTTTGTCGAATTGTAGTTCAGCCTATCAAGTGCATTTGGCATTAGAAGTCTTCCTATTTTCGGCAAGCCTGAAAACTGCCTTCTGAACTTCTTTTCAGTATTGTTCAACGTATACGATGAACTCCTGCCTGAACAATAGTGTAGTCATAACTTCGCACAGTTTGCGGTATTGCAAGCCCGTGATTACAATTGCCTTCGGAAACAATCATCACAATCGTGCGAATTATTTAAGTGGATTATGCGGATTATTCTCGCAAGATTATACACCCACAAGGCAGCGACCTTCCACGTAGCGCTTCCGTATCTTACCCGATATGAACCACAACGTGTGTATTCTTACAAACAAACGGAATCGAGGCCTCACACCCATCACCTTAATCCGATAAAAGTACAGTTGTATGGCTGTGGATCATCGCACAATACTCGTGCAAAACAGTGATACACCACTGGCTGCTTTCAGACCTTTGACCGGCTCACGATGATCTCCTTTCGCCGATGTCTCGTGGAGCTCTCATAAATCCTCGCTTCGCTATTGAACTGCAAACTGTAGGTTTATCCGCGCTTCTCGTATACCATGTATATTGAGACAAGCTGGGTAGCGAGGATCCGCGGTAGCGCTTTATGGCCTGAAAATACATAATCGGGTGGGTGTGCGTGTATACATATTAATATAGACGTACGGATGTATCCGCAGCGCTGACAAAGGGTTATACAAAGGTTGCCATTGTGACGGCCACTGCGCATAGTATATTGATAAGGGAATTCCGAGCCTGAGGAACTTTCCTGCGAGATTGGTGTATGAATATTTCTGATGTTCCGGCAACAGTATACAGACCCAACTTACGCCTGCGTACCCTCCATTCTCCTGTCGTCTTAAATCCTGCGGATTAACGTGTAGTACTCAAGTCGCAAGCTGCACGAAGCCGTTTTCTTGCGGTGATTCACGCACCAAAACGCCTGCCCATCTACACGCAAATATAATGCGAACCGAAAGTGCAAACTCACGTTCAAACTTTGTTTCTACTGGCATCCGAAACTAACGAATGCTCGCAAGACAGGTACATTTGTGCACGAGTTAGCAAGTGAATCAAGCGCGACACAGTACCATCCAAACTTCGAGAATACCAGATTGCGGTGGCGAGAAAACGCAAGCAGCCGTTTTCTGAGTTGGTCTTTTAGTCGAAGTATACCAGGTAGGATCAGTTCGAAGCGAAGCCTGATGTCGCACTTGGCCCTACTTGGAAGCGATACAAACTGCACGCAACTCTGACTTGGCGTTTGCGCATACAGAGTTGCATAATTCGTGGGTACATATGGGTTCCGCGTATACGTTGGTTCAAGTCGGATCCTAGTTGGCCTATGGTTACTCGTACACGCAGTCTACGTTAGCCTTCCCGTACGCCTCCATGTGTGTAGATGCAGGGGCGTGCGGAATAAAGCAAGTTAAATATAGATCCGCGCGTTAGCGATGTGGACACGGATTACAAGCGGATTCTTATTGACTTCCGTTCGAATACTCGAGTACACACTGGACCCAGTACTTTGCTGGTAGGTACGTGTATACGGTATATAATCGGCTCAGTGTACCGTCTGGGCTTACCGCAGACCAGACATTTACACTTTGCACAGCTGAAATGTATACGCACTGATTGAACCTGTCAGCCTGCTTATTGGCACAAAGGTGAATTATTGGAAATTTCGTATTCCAGTTAGCCTGAAAATCTACGGAAGATGTATGGCTTTTGCAGCGCGCGGTTCGAAAGTTTCATACAGAGGGAAATTATTCGTGGGCATGTTTAGTTGATGTCCCCGAGAATCAGAGCAAGCATCCGTGGTAAAGGAATGCAAATTGGAGGCAAGAGATGAACACGGGATGCAAATAAATACTGGATCATTGCTACTAGCTAAAATGGTAATTGCGTTGAATGCATAAAATGCAAGGACATTGCCCAAATTATTTGCATTTAACGCAGCTACCATTTATCAAGTTCATTAGCACACGTTTAGTAGTAACTAGGCCAAACACTCCTAGAGATGGTTATTATGTTGACTAGGCTTCGGCTAGAACAAGTTACTTTTACAGAAAACTACTACCATTCTACCACGACGAAAACAATTAGAAAACCATCGTTTTTTGTAATTGTTCTTCGTCGTGGAGTTCATTTCGATGCCTAACACATCTAGCAACGACGGCAACTTCTGGACAATGGCTGTATATGAATATGTACGAGGAGCTTTCGTGTGAAACGGGCAGGAATTTCGGCATTCACGGGCAGAGATTGGACACCCATTGGTTAGCCGATTACTTAACTATGCGAGCACTTCCAGTTACGATCCTGTAAGATATGTGCTTGTCGCGCGATCTTTGTGGTGCGTGTTCATTATGCGCATGTGTGTGTGTGTGCGTATGTATGTGAGGGTGTGTGCAAGCTTGCGACTACATGCTCGAGCCACGCGCATCCGACAAGGGCCTTTTTCGAGCGAGCGTGTGAACGGAGTTTCGTCTCGGTACTGTCACACAGCTTTTGGCTGAAAAAGTGTGTTGCGTCAGAGTCGAGAATCGGCTCCGTGGGGAAAAGACCATCAATGCGATGAGAATTAAACTATCGGGCGTATCTTAAGGGGGGAGATTCCTCTAGGCGAGGAAGAAATTGCTGATTTCCATGATTTTTTTTTCAAAAGAAACGTTTTTTCTCACCCTTTTTGAGATTTAGGGTATATTTTATTACTACTTTTGGCTGTTGTGTGGTACTATTACTTTTATGTTCAACCATTGAAAATGTTTCTTTCAGTAACACTGATACGCAATATATGAACCAAGAAAAAGTCAGAAATTTTGAAAATCGATTAAATCGTACGCTTTAAAACAAAAAGATTGGATTTTTTTTCGAAAAATAGCTATATTTTGGAATAAAAAATACTTATTTTTAAACATTCAAAAGCATTTGGGGTCATGTTTTAGACAATAAGGTTAGAAATATTTAGGCAAAATTTCATCAGAATCGGTCGATTAGTTTTTTAGCTATACGTCACGCCAGTTTTGGAAATGCAGTTTAGAAGACCGTGCCTTACTTCCGCCATTTTTAAAGATCAATTATTAAAAAATACCATGTAACAGCCAAAAGTAGTAATAACACTTACCCTCTAAAGGTCTCATAAGTCTAGAAAATGGTAAAGAAATCTTTCCTTCTACACATCAGCAAATGTTTTCCTCGCCTAAAGGCATCTCCCTCCTTAAAGTATTCTTTTCGCGGAGGACCGTATTTTGTGGGGGCATAAGAGGGGCCCTTCTGAATCATTGGTAAATTACAGTGGCTCTTAATAAAAGTAAGTCTCAATCAATTATTATATCCAACGATAAACTGGAATAATAAATTTCGCTCAAATTTCGTAGCTTTGGACTAATTTACATTTTCTTTGAAAAGCTGCGGCTCCGAAAATTCTTCTGCTAGTCAATTTTTTATTCTGCTAGTCATGTGATGCTAGTGATGCTAGTCACGCTAGTGAAATGCTAATCACATTTCTTTTACACGCGTGAACATTTTATATCAGGCTTGTAGAGTTATTTAGTGTATAAATTATTAGATAGAAATGTGGCCAGCTTGTCATCTCCATAAAGCGACGTACAAATAAGTAACTTGGCTTGAAATTTTGCCATAGGGTTGAAGTTTGCGTCGTTGGAATGTAACGAAATGATTTTTTTCACACTACTCAATTTTTTCACGACAAAAATCATTGAAACATTTTTTTGTCGTCCTTTTCAGGGCTTCACAACTTGAATCAGGAAAGTAAAGAGTTTATATGGTATAACAAAAATATGACGACACAATAAATACAGAACAATATTCCTTTCATTCCAACGTTGCAAACTTCAGCACCATATTTTACCAGTATTCTGGAATTTACTTTTACTCGAGTGTAGTAGAAAATCAGTTAATTGCTAAATATTCGGGTTCGTGAAAAAATACTTTAAGGCAACAAACGACGTGTGTACTTTGCAGAAAAAAACCGTAATTTTTCGTCAAGTTCTTCTTTTCTGTGCCCAGTGTGAAAGCGGACTTACATTTCTCTCGGAATTTTTTCTCCAAGTGGAATAACAACTTGACGCAATCAATTTTATTCGCGCTGGCTTCGAATGTCGATTCGGATCGATCGGCGCTTTTTCTTTTACTCCTCCTTGGCATCCAATTATGATCGCGCATCATGAAACGTTCATTTTAATATTCCAGAGAATCAAAACAAACCGACAGCTCGGGGTTGACAGAGTGTATTTATGCCCTCGCCATATATCATCGCGATCACACACCCGCATATTAGGTCGATAACGCGAATGCTCACAGCACTTGATGTGTGCGAACCCTTCGCTCGCATGATTGACCGTTCAACCGTTTATACATGTATTTATATGCAAGTACGGGCACCGTGCTGCGGCGGTGGCGAATCGACTGAGCGAGAAGCGATGACAGCTCGCATTATTTACGGCTAATGGGGCTCAAAACGCGGAAGCTCTCGAAGGACTAATATGCATATATATATATATATATTCTATAGAAAATTTATAAATTATAGTTAACAAAATGACGCGAATTATTATCGTGGATCAGCAAAATTGAAAACTCCAAATAGTGTCGTCAACATTTAGTTACATATTTAACCCTTCGTGGGCACACTGGGTTGATTCTACCCAGTCAATTTTCAAACCAATATTGTGACCAAGCTACCTATCCAAAAAGGTTAAACAAATTACTGAACATGCTTTGAACATTGTACATGACGTACGAAAAATTTATTTATAAGAAACAAAATAGTAAAATATTTTTAAAAATTCATGAAGAGATGAAAACGAAAAAAATGCACTTTTTCACTTAAATATCACAACTCCGCGAATTTTTAATATTATTGCCTAAAATTTGAATCTAAAACTCCTTAGATATGTGTTTTTTGGGAAAAAATAGCAGCCTGGTATGCGGTTCTAAAAAAGGTACTAACGCTTTATTCGAATTTCTAACGGACCCTGCGGATAGAGGATAGTCCAATATTCAGATAGATGGTGACACAAGCCCCATTCAAAGCCGGGAACTATTGTGCATTTGGGCCCAAAGTTGATCGACGGGTCGATTTTACCCACGGTGACCACGGAGGGTTAAATATGGAAAATAATAGGTTATTCTTTATTGAGCAGGTTTAGTAATAATATGGTTTATTTATCTTTATATGTATAGATAGGTGTATAGAGTAGTCGACAAAATAAAAGCCGCAAACGGCAAAAGTAAACGGCAGAGTACGTATTTTATTTCGTGCAGTGTATTTGTACTCAGGCTGACAATTATAAAGTCGCCATGTGTTTTTTCAGGCTTTGGCGCGGATATTTTCCGACCGAGGAAAATGTGACGTTTAAGGCAGCATTCTAGAGCCCTACATTTCAAGCGTTTTCGCGAACTTGATGAAAAGAAAAATATATATATTTTTACCATTCATTTTCTAGTTTTTTTGTTCCAACAACTTACAAAAGAGTTTGTGCAAGAAAAATAGTTATGGGCCTCTAAATATTTTTTTTTATTTGACGATATGTACAACTATAAACTGTTACATAATAACATTAAATAATGTTGTTCAGAGGTGAAAAAAAAGAGAGAGAGAAAGACCTCTAAATATGGCCGTGAAAAAGGGTCGAGACGGTTGACATGATTCCAAAGCTGCTAGTCATCTAGAATAGAAATAAAACCAATTTTCTTGATCCATGAGAATGTCACTTTAGCAGATACCAGAAAAAAAAACAAATGGTAACCAGCTGAAAAAAGTTAATTTCTCGCCTTTTTATCGTTAAACATTCAACAAAAAATAGTAATAATCATAATTTCGCAATTTCGAATAATACTCGAGATTTCATGTCAACCAGGTTGAAAAAAGTAGTTTCGAGAAAAACGCGTTTTAAGTTTTGAGTACAATTTCAGATAACCGCAACCTTCTAACAATAAATGGTATAACAGCCCGCTAGACTAACGTCATATTAATCGGTCATTTACGCGTCTTCGAAATGTCAATTTTCTGAAGCTCGTGCTTCCTCAGAAGCTTCTGAAGGTCGTAGCTCCGACCGGTCGATCCTATTCCGGTCTCGTTTATTGGCGTAAATATTGGGAATTTAGAAATTTCCCTTTGAGCACATATTCTTAAGACTCCTTTTTTAAAGAGCACTTCACGAAAAAACAAAAAAATCGATTTTTTCAAAATTCTTGACTAGAACACTACCTCAATGGTTTTTCGAGTCCTCGGTAATAAAAAATACAACGCATTTTTGTAACGAGTAATATTTTCCAGAAAAATGGAGCATTTTGGAAAGACGTGAAAATACCATTTTGAATTCAGCAGAATAAAGCTCATTAAATTCCGAGTACAAAACACGCCAAAAGAACTTTTTTTTAATACAATTAAATTGAATTTATCCACTTTAGAATGTATCTTGATTAATTTTCTCGACGCCGAAATAAACTAATAAAAATGTCAGGAGTGTTTCGTATTCGGAATGGAAATATCTTCATTCCGCTGTACCCAGCATGGAATTGGATTTTCTTCCAGAATGCTTAATTTTACTCATCATAAAAATAGGCTATATTTTTTTTCGAAAAAGACTTCGAAAGCCACTTATAAAAAAAAATCTCGGTCGAAGAATCTCCGCACGAGATCGTCAAAAAACACACAGCCACCTTATAATGCCGACTTTTTATTTTTTTTCAAACCCGTGGAAACCTTTAAGCTTTTCAATACGACCTCAATAATGAGAAATTTCTCGTGAACTTACGTTGGATGATGAAAAAAAAGTCCGCGTAATGACGGGAAAGCCGCGGGCGCGAGCACTTTTCCACGTTCTCGATGTAATTGGAATAAGCCCCGACGGTATCTCCGGAGTACCGGCGGAGCGAATTGACGAAATCGGCTTTAGAAATACGGAACATTTGAAAATGCCGCGCGCAGAAGAGAGCAGGAAGTATTCAGAGCTTTCTACACCGTCGCTTCTCGTCCCGGAAATTGGCTGCTGCGAGGGCGCGTCAGAGATCTCTGCGCCAAAGCGTCAAAGCCACGGAGATGAAGCAAATTACATTTACACGTGAGAAGAGAGAAAATCTCGTTTACTTTTTTTCCTCTACTTTCTTCTTTGGGGTAAAGGATCTCTGGTAAAACGGATTTACGAGAGCAGAAGTTCGCATTTCGAACAATAGAAGGCTTGAATATACGACAGGAGATTCGTAAAAAAAACCAACAGTGTGGAAAGCTTTAATAAACAATTAAGATACACAGAATTGTGCACAGATATTGCGGGAAAACTAGAACCGGACGAATTTATAAAGAATATTCTTTATTTTGTTTACAGGGTCTGGACAATGTGAGCTCAGCAACCCTGAGGCCCTTCAATTCGGACATCAACACACCAAGAATCGACAGCTATAGGTTCTCCATGGCAAATCTTGAGGGTAAGTTACATTATGACGTCATTTAGTGGCTTAATTCCATTTGATGATCATGAAACCAGCGAGTATAACATTCTTAACTGTTCAAGTTGTATTTTATGCCATTTATTCGATCACACTTGTGCAACATTTACAAGTCGACAGATGGAGCACAATTATGGCGTTGAAGTTTCCATCGTTCGGATGCAACGAAAGTTTTTTTTTTATTAGGACGTTGAATAAGTTCTGGCTATTTTCCAACAGATGGCATTACCAGAACTACGTGCGTGTAGTTTAAGATGGTAACGCATCTATGAAGAAGTACTACTACAAGAAAGCTTGTAATTCAGTGTACGTCATTTCGTTGAACTGTAAATGACTTTTTTCATAGTTTTAAACATGTCAAATTACGTGACAAAAAAGATTATTTCCGGGGAATTTTACTGCACTACTTTATTTTAAAATCTGCAATTGAAGCACACAGAATTCTTGTTGAGACTTACGGCGACCATACTCAGTTTCGAAACGTTTGAAAGAATTAGAAATGATTTTTTAAATAAAGCATTAATTTTCCCGAAAAAACACCGAGAACTTATCCAATATCCCAATTGTTTTTTCTTCATTTTTATTACGATCTCTAATTTTGTTATGGATCAAGATCGTGGATCTATGCGGATACGAAAGACCTGTGTGAGTATTTTTCGTACCCTGAATCGTCGGCAAAACGTGAGCAAGAGAATAAAAATTCACTTCCGTTGCATTCGAACCATGCAAACTTCAACATCACGCACAATTACCATTGTGTATGAAAAACAAAATAAGAACAATATCAATTCAGTGCTACGATTTCTTTATAACAGAAGATAAAGCAAAATCCGAGCTAGCGAATTCGCGACTGTCTAAGATTTCATCTCTTGCATTGTGGCAATCTACTTTTTCACATACTGATTTCGCGATATCGCGATGCTTTCAGTCATTCATACCTATACACCCATGAACCATATGGAAAATTTAAAAAAAAGCACGAGACTCGGAAGTGGAAGTGTTCAGATCATGCAGGGTATGTCTTTTTCTCTCCGGATAGCCAAGATGTCTCGTTTGTGCTCCATCATAGCTCCGGTGACAGGAAAAACCAGGCCCTTCCTCTAATGCATACTTATGACGACGAGGACGAAGTGCCCACTCTCGAGTTTTTTTTTCTGTCCCCTTGTACGTACACAGCGTTCATATAGGGCGACACACACATACCCATAGACGCACACCCACGCATCAGCTTCCACCCACACTATCGTACGTATACATGTAGAAACGTGGGAGACACTTTTCCCTTATTTCATGCGGTGCGCAATCTCCATCGAGCTGGAAGAAAGACCTTTGCCAACTTTGACCGATTTCCGTGGATCAGTCAGCCAATTTTTTTTCCCCCTTTTTGCTCCTCCCCCGTCTGACAGATCGCTATTTTCGTCCCAGATCCCGCAAGAAAAAAAAAAGGAAAAAAGAAAACGGGCAGGCTCGTCAACCGGCGTTCCATCAAGCTGTACCAGCCTACATGAGATCGTCTTTATTCTTTGCCAGGAAACGAAACGTCGCCCATTTCGGGATTTCATTATGCCAGATATTTCTACACGGGACGTGAACGGCAAAAAGTTTGACTTTCGTCCGACTCCCGTTTTTTATCCTTTCAGGCTGACAGGATTTATCCACGAACCGGTTGCATACTCATCAGGAATCTCCATAGCAGCGCATGAGCAAGCTGGCTAGAAGATATTGTGTTCCATGTCAAATCGTTAGCCATGCGGAGGATCTTTTATTTTCAAGATTTTCGGAAATTTTTTGGAAGAAAAGTACTCAATTATATGTTTCGGAAAATTAAGAATATATTTGGCTACATTTGACCTATAGTACATAATTTTTTCATAGAAAAGTATTGAGATCCAAGCGACTTATGCGCTGCCTTCGGAGGCGCAAAAAAAAGTTCCTCCACTGCTGACATGATTCCGGCCGATTGAGTAGCTGAAACCGCCAAAGGAAAAATGTCGTTAGACTGGGAGGTATTTCCTGTAAAATGACGTAGGATTTTCGAAAAATATCAAAATCTAACAAAATGGCGTAGTTATGAAAAAAAAAGTCTGTTTTCTTGCCTATAAAATGGTCGTTTTTTTCCTGCCAAATCGTCAATTTTCATCCAATCAAAAATATCCTACGTCGTTGTAGAGTGAATATATTTGAGAGTACTCAGTTCAAATTTCAAGTCAATTGCATAACTGCTCTTTGAGTTGCAATGTCAGCAAATTTGAAAAATTCCATTTCGAGAAAAACGCGTTTAAAGATTAAACTATCGATTTTTGAAAGATAAAATGATAGAGATAAGGCCTTGAAATTTTTACAGGATATTCTTGAAAGTGTAAACTATCGAAAAAGGCAAAAAGAATCGATTTTTTGGAAGTGTCACACTGGCTGGCGCCTTAATTTGATAAAAAATGGTTTTCATCATCGCAAATCGTATTTGATTTGAATCGTGCTTTCGTTTGATTCAACGACATTGAAGAGCTGAATACGTTCGTCAATGCTGACGCCAATTTCCATCCTTCTTGGCACTTTCATATTGTACAACCGTACAGTCTCCACTTTCCATTCCATCGTGGCCTAGCTCGATCTAAACTTCACGAGCTAAAAGCGCGGCTATATTTCGCGATTGGCCCGAGGGTAGCAGGGAACGAGAGAGGCGCGATTGTGCACTCGAGGTTCTTATCTCGAATCTTCGAACTGTAGTTACCCGGTTAGACTTCTCGCGCTCTTTCTCTCTTTACTCGCCGCGGAAGAATGCTTCGGCTTTCACGTCGTATCAGTGAATTTATGCGGGGGCGATTCAAACAACGAAGACAACGAGGAACCTTCGATATTAATCTGTTGCCATGTGTGGCAAGTAGTTTCATGATAAATACTCCCTTCGCCCGCGAGTTCACTCTGCTTCGTACAACTAGGTGTGTGAATAAAGATGGACGGGTTCAATGCGTATGGCCAATTTTTGACGGGACACTGTTTCATTTTATGACGAGCATGTTTTTAGAAGATTTTGGAATAACGTATCCTGAAATGCTGCTTAAGGCCTTAGGCCACTCTAGAGGCCGAAACATAGGCTTTTTGGGGATTTTTTATTCAGAAAAACTACAAAATAAATCGAGATTACAAAAAAGGGTGTTTATCATACATATCAGTGACTGTACATAATCATTTTTTTTAACCGATTAATTTCAAAATGGCGCCTGTCCAGTGTTTTCGCAATGACGTGTCCGTTTTTCAAGCTCCTGTAATTTTTGAATAATAATGAGGCAATGATTTTTTTTCGATTATATATAATAACTGCTATACAAGTACGTAGGATTTTTTCGATATATTCATTTTTAGCCAAACGACGCACTTCTAAAGTGGAAAGTGAAAAATTTGTCTAAAAATCGTCAGATATTTTTTAATAACAAATGAACTATGCAATATAAAATAAATCCTACGTACTTCCATAGAGAATGTATTTTTCAATATATATTCAACATTTCAAGTGAATCGGTTGAAAATTGTCTGAGTTATGTTTCGGACGAACGTAAAAAATGCAGTTTTGAGATGAACGCGTTTGAAGTTCAAAAGGAGCTCGCTGTGGACTTGTACTAAATTTCGAAAACCGAGTACTTAGAGATTTTTCCCGGCCATAACCTTTTGGCCCATCATTTTTGAGGTCCTAGGGGATCACCAAAAGAAATCGATTTTTCGCAAACTCTAGAGTAGCCTAACCCCTTAACGCGATATGCCTAGTTGCAATATTCGGAAAGAACTCGTTTTTGGGATTTTCTTTTGAAAAATCGTAATGACACATTTCTACAAAAATTAAGTATTTGAAGAAGAATCAGCTGAAGAACACTCTGTTATTTTTTGTGTAGAAATATTTGAGGTAATCCTATTACCAGGCTTCAATTCATAGGATTTTCATATTTCGTTCAGCTTCACTAAATATATTAATAATCGTCTCTGTAAAATTTCGGCGTCGGTTATCGATCTAGTTACAGAGGAAAAAAATTGCGTTTTTTTGTGAAGGAATTCCGAGACGACAAGCAAAAACCCAATTTCCGGTCGCTACAAAAGTGTATATAATAGTGGGAATCCGTCAGATTCTTTAAAATAATCAGATTTGAATACTTAACACTTGTAGTAATCCAATGCGCTTGGAAAAAATTACGCTCATTAAACTAATTTTTATGTAATATCAAGTTTAATTTGAACTACCGATATTGGATTTATTACCACTTGCTACGATAAAGAGACGTGACAGCAAGGCAACAGCTGACTGTAGTCCTAACCTCATCTCACGCATTCGAATTTCCACAAATATTTCATTTTTAACCGACATATTCCGCCGACACAAATTTGCCACGCTTTTTATCAGTCGTGGCCCGAATACGATGCTTTATATTTCCCGCACCTGACATTGTTTTGACAGATCGACGTTGAAAAGCATGGAGGTTAAACTCGCCTGGTTGAGTAAAAAGAGACGGAGATAGAACCAATGTTGCCAAATATCATACCCAGAAATAGTGCGCGAATCGTTGGAATATCTATTTTTTCATTATTCTAATTAAATGTGAACATTCATTCAACAGTTTACACATGGAAATTTTGAGTTATTACAAATTATTTTTTTTGCACATGTTAAAAATATGAACTGTGCAAGTCTCAAGTTTGATCAGTGGTATGATTAGTGTGAAGCGATAGGATTACTTCAAGTGTAATCGATTTACAGCCAATGTCTAGGAAGCACCTCTCGAAAACGTCTTTTGGGGTGAGCCCTTCTGAACCAGGTTATCTAATATCAAAAAATCAAACAGATGTTCTTAGTAGGGTAAGGTGCCCAACTATTGGCACTTTAAGGGCTCTAAATATTTGGACTTTTAAGGGTTCAATTATTAGCACTTTAAGGGCCCAATTATTGGCACTTTAAGGACCACTCTGTAGGTAGGAGAGAAGTGTCAATAATTGGTGGGGTGCCAAAATAAGGTCACTTCAACTGAGTCTAAGTGAGTCTTGGTTTTTGCGAAGAAATGGGAATTTATCGTGCATTAAATCGAAAGTATACATCGGGAAAAAAATCCTTCGATCAAATACTATGTTTTTACATCTAGAAATAGCTCCAAAAAATTCAGAAAGATCGATGCAGTAGTTTTTCAGATAAAGCGTTTCGAACGACGCGACGTTCCAACGTTTCGACTGGCGTCAACATAACAGCCTACGAATCTGTCAATTTTTATCCAATCGTTTTCAAATTTCCAGGGAACACTTATAAGATGATATACCGTCGAAATATATTGGTTTTGAAAAAAGTGATTTTTCGCCATTTACAACTAGGTGAAACCCCTTCATTGGTACGGAGAAAAAATAATTCTCGCACTTGGGACTTGTCTTCCCTCTAGGCCAGCTCTGACGTTTGAGAAGAGTTTCGAAAAAAATCCTTTTACCGCAAATGTTCCTACCCTACGTAAGAAGCCCCATAGTCGTGCACATCCACATATATTAATATATATATATATATATATATATATAGGGTGTTCCAGAAGTAACGTACGCCCTTCTAGCATCTGGTAGGAAAAAAAATTCTGAGACGAAAAGTTCTCGGTCATTTTTTGATCAGACGCATAAATAATTAATTATGAATTAAAATAAATAGCCAATCAGACGCGCGCTACAGCGGAAAGACAGCGTAGAGGGGAGGAATAGGGAAATGCGTTGTGATTGCGTGCGCCTGGCAATGTGTGCGGAGGGAAAATTCCGTGAGCATGTGTACAAGGGTCTGTGTGAGATTGTGTGCGTGCGTGCGTGCGTGTGTTTGTGAGTGTGTGTGTCCTAGTGTGAGTGAACGTGCGCTCACGCGTGTGTGTGTGCGGTGCACTTGCACATATGCTTTCAGAATTTTCCCTCCGCACACATTTTCAGGCGCACGCAATTACAACGCATTCGCCTATCCCTCCCCTCTGCGCTGCCTTTCCGCTGTAGCGCGCGCCTCATTGGCTATTCATTTTAATTCATAATTAATTATCTACGCGTCTGATAAAAAAATGACTGAGGACTTTTCGTGTCGGAATTTTTTTTCCTACCCGATGCTAGATGGGCGTACGTTACTTCTGGGACACCCTGTATATATGCACGTTAGCTAGTGTCGCGTATCGTATTCGCGCCGGCGGCATTTTCCCTTCTTCTTTCACCGGACACACGATGAGAACTCGCGATTTGTTGAACTCGCACTGGCCTCGTTTCTTTTCACTAAAGCTCCACCAAGGATTCCGTGGGGCTGCGCGAAATAAATTATCCTTCGACACGGCGGCTGCTCTTAAAGGTTCTAAAAATTCACCGCCACGATTCAGTCGTTTTATTGACACAAGGAACAAACCAATTGACGCAATGCATTGGAATAAGTCTTACAAGTATATCGCTCAATTTTTTCTCGCCTCCAGGGCAAGGGAATGTTTAATCGGTATGAATATCGATATAAAAAAAAAGAAAGCTTGGCATTGCTGACGGTACGTGAAATTGGTGGAAAAACCATCCAGAAATAAAACCGACTCCGCGAAATCAAAATGGCCATACCATACTTTTTCCGTTACAACGGTTCGTTGAACAATGGATTTTAATATACAATTATGCTGATTGCTCCTAATTGTATCAGCCACTTCTCCCCTTTCGCCGTTTTCAACGGATCTTTCCAATCTGCAATCAAAAACGTTCGCTGATAAAATGCCATTGCATCAAATGAAAAATAAAAACGCATGCGCTTGCTAGTTCGTAGATTATTCGTGTCGAAATGCTTGATAGGTTTTTCATTTACCTTCACCACCCTCAAAAAAGCTACTCGCTCCTTCAATCGACCCTTAATCTACAAATAATTTTCCAGACCCTTGGGTTCTTCGAACACAGTAAAAGTGTTCGTTGTCCACGTTTAAAGGTATTCACATTCGGCAAAGTTGCACTGTTCACTGAACACAATGTTCCTGCCTCGTCGCTGAGAATGTCGCGGTACTTTTGCATTTATCAGCCGTTGGAGGGCGGTCTTGGTGCCCTAGAGATCGGAAACTCTCACGATAAATCTTTGGCGTCGACATAGAGGGGGGAGGGGAGGTCGAAATAATGGAGGGAGAGAGAGGGACATGGAGACGGGCAGAGAGAAACGGCGAGAGATCGCGGGATGTTCTCGGGTTTCGCATCAACAGC
This sequence comes from Ophion ellenae, assembly GCA_963210295.1. NCBI lineage: Eukaryota > Metazoa > Arthropoda > Insecta > Hymenoptera > Ichneumonidae > Ophion > Ophion ellenae. The sequence goes on from OY723387.1 coordinate 43,083,030, forward strand.
ATTCCTGTTAATATATCTATATATTTGCCGGAACAAATCGACGTGGGAAGCTTTGAGAACAGTCGGGCGATCGAGTTTCTCGGTGGATTCGCGATCCGTATAGCTGAAAACCCTCGGCAAGCATAATGCGAGATAACATCGACCATCACTATCGTCTCTATCTGCAGCCCAGATTTCTCTCTCTCTCTCTCTCTCTCTCTCTCTCTCTGGTTCCGTTCGGTCAAAACATTAAGGGGGGAGATACCTTCAGGCGAGGAAAAAATTGCTGATTTTCGTGATTTTTTTTTAAAGGAAAGATTTCTTCGCCATTTTTGAGACAGGGTATGTTTCATTACTACTTTTGGCTGTTACATAGTATTTTGTATTTATTTACTAATCTTCAAAAATGGCAGAGGTATGGCACGGTCTTCAAAACGGGTTGCGGCGGATGTTGTCAGACAGCGTGACACATAGCGTTGGCGAGATTAATCCGAAAAAAAATCGACGAAGATTTTTCTTTCATTAACACTCGTACGCAGAATATGAACCAAGAAAAAGTGAGAAATGTTGATAATCGATGAAATGGCACGCTTTGAAACACAAAATATTGAATTTTGCGAAAATAGTGGCTACATGTTGCCATAAAAAAATACGTTTTTTTTTTAATTTTCAGAAAAATTTAGGTTCATGTTTTAGACAATAAGGTTGAAAAGATTTGTACCAAGTTTCATCAGAATCGGCCGATTAGTTTTTTAGCTGTACGTCACGCCAGCTTTGAAGGTGCAGTTTGGAAGACCGTGACATACTCCGGGCATTTTGAATGATTAATAAAAAATAAAATTACGTCTAACAGTCAAAAGTAGTCATAAAATATACTCCAAGTTGAAAAAAATGATGGAAAAATCTTTCTTTGAAAGAAAAAATCATGAAAATAAGCAAATTTGTTCTCCGCCTAAAGGTGTCTACTCCCTTAATGTTTCACGAGATGCTGCAAATTATCCGCCACATCGGTATAGGGCGAGACGCTCAACGTGGCACACAACGACCCGTGAAAACGTGTCGAACGCTCATCGCTTAATTTCAAGTCAATTGGTCGGACTTGGAACGACGCTGTGACATGTCTGCATTAATTATGCACGCATATGCAGCCCTTATCGTGGCCTCGCGTCAACCGCTTCAACGTAACAGTTTCGCACTGGCCCAGAAGCCCTTCGGCAGCTTACCTCAGCACGAGTACGAGTATTATGTTTGAACGCTGCCGGAATGTAGGTCGTTTACGAATAGGATGATGCATTTTTAAATTCCCATGAATAAAATCCCTATTCATCCGGATAATCCATTGAGTCTTTGGCTAGCCTGGAGCTTCGAGTCCATTGGCATATGTGGACCGCGACGACGACCTCGCGTATTGCCTGCGAATGTGTCAAACGTTCGTTCTAAAAAATCCGATGTTTATTTAGCAATCACGTGGTTCGTTTGATGTTAACTATTCGGGTGATTAGTTCCATGTGGATCATGACCATTTCTATAATTGGCGAGTGATATTCGATTTAGAATGGAAATAACTTCGTATGGGGACGAGGGTGGCATACATTTGAGCTCTATTTTTTTTCCTCTTTCTCAACATCCAATTATCTTCTGTAAAGAAAAAAAAATTGTCACGGAAGCTGCCAGTAGTCAACAAATATTTTGAGTTGGCTCAAGCCTCCCAAAAATTCAAACTTTCATTAGAGAATTGCATTTTTTTTTGTTACGCTTTATAATTTTCCGGTCAATGAATATTTAGTGGTCACGCAACGACTTCCAAATTTTCAATTTGAGCCAATTTTCTTACTCTTCCCGCTAAAAAATTTGACGCCTTGTAAAATTTTCAAAACAATTAATCGTTTTTCTTTATAAATAGATTTTTCAAATTTGCCTCATACTACAAACCCAAGAATTATAATCTTTGTTCTCATAAAATAATTCTTTAAAGCTCTTGTCCGTAAACAAAATTATGCGTCCCCCGTTTTATCGGGTTAGAAGTGTGAGGTAAATTAAAAGAATCCGTTTCTAAAGAAAAAAAGGATGAATTGTTTTGAAAATTTTACAAAGTGTTACATTTATGAGTGAGAAGAGAAAAGAATCGCGATAATTTGAAATTTCGAAGCTCTTCAGCGACCACTAAATATTCATTGGCTAGAACTTTCGCGAGCTTAATTGTAAAACTAAAAAGCGTAAAATTCATGGGTGCGAAGTGAACGAAAAAAATGGATTTTTTAATGAAAGTTTTAATTTTTGCGAGGCTTGAGCGACGTTTAAATATTTTTTTACCGCTCGCAGCTTTCGCGACAATTGTTTTTCTTTCTTCAAAGTCGATAATAGTATGGCGAGAAGACGAAAAAAATTGAGCTCAAATTTGAGCCACCCTAATGGGAATACAAAACGAAGATAAGCTAAATACAAGTTGCAAATCTAAACAAATATTCTTCCTGTGGGAAATATTCCATGCAGGCTCTAGCAAAAATTGGCATTATTTTTGCAGTAAATTATTATGGCAGTAAATTGACATAATACTAGACAAATTTTCGTATTGCATCACAAACTCAAACTTCACTTCCAAGTGAAGAGCCACTGATCCGAATTGTTCATTTAACGGGTCATGCCTAATTGTAACAGTCAAAAACAGCTAATTTCTTGAATTTCCTTTCAGAAAGTCGTGATGATAAATTTCTACAAAATTAGGCATTTGAAAAAGTATCATTGGAAGAACACTCAGCAATCCCCCTTTGAACCAGGTTATTCAATATCAAAAAAAGCAACCGGATTTCGTTAGTATATTAGTTTATCCTATTATTAATCGAAGGAATTTGCAAAATATAGAATTTTAAAAAATCGCGCGTTTTCAAGGTGAAAGTCTTGATTTCTGCGAAACAATTGACATTTTCCATTCATCAAATCGAAAGTATACATTAAAAAAATCCTTCATTAGTAAACTATATTCTCACACCAAGAAAAAGCCCTAAAAGTTTCATAAAGATCGATGCAGTATTTTTTTTAACATTTGCTCACCGAGTTTGAAACCGTACTTTTGCGAAAAAAAGGGTTGGCACTTTCGAACGATGCTCCGAGCATCCCGACGGGGGACAACATAACAGCCTATAAATCTGTCAAATTTGATCCGATCACCTTGAAATTTTCAAAGATTTATAAGATGATGTACTGTAAACATATATTGGTTTAAAATAAAGTTATTTTTCGACTTTTACAAGTAGGCCCAATCCCTTAAAATACCACTTCCTTGGTTGATGATGACGTGAGCTGAAAAAGGTTTAGGTACAATCTGACATAACTACGTTTTCTTAGAGGGAGGAGGTTGATGATGAGAGAGAATGTACTTTATCAGGATGTGATGCACATATATGTGTACTCATGTAGACGTATTCTCGTTTCATGGTGGACTACGATCCAAAGATATAACGTAAAATGGAGGTTGCGGAATTACTTTGATGGAGCCCCCCCCCCCCCCGCCGCTCTCTCTCTCTCTCTCTTAGGGAAGTCAAGTACCGCCGACGGGCATTCCCGAGATAAGACCGTGAATTTCCATCGTATGTTGCACCAAGAATTATTATAAATTGTATGGTGAACCAAGAGGCACTACCAAGCAGTTTATTTCTTGCGAAGCTACATGGCTTGGTAAAGATGCACAGTTTTCACTTTCACTAAATGTACATACGGTGTATTTGTTATATTATCGTCTGGTCTCAGAAAAACGGTCCCCATTTTGCTTGTTATTTCTTCGGAACCTATATCTACATTCTACCGAATCAAACGTACCCTTGATGCATTCGGTCAATTTTATCGCAAGTTCATTATTACCTAACTCATAACTCGTTTGCACTTTCCCTACAAACTTTTATCGTTTTCCATTATATTTTTCATCAAACAGCTAGAAAGCTTCGAACAAAAAAAAAGTACTAATTCTAACGTGGCCCCTTTTTTCGCTAAGCTCAACGTGAAAATTTCGGTTTGAGTGGATAGTTCAACATGCCCTTCATTTCTTCCGGGAGAAAGTAAAATATATCGATCCGCTGCGCTTTCGTAATAATAACGTCTGCTACATTACCCGCTGCTCATTAAGCAAATGGATAGATGGAGCGACGAGTTCACTCGTTAAATGCGACCGTGAAAAACGATCCGATTATGAAGCGAGGGCGCTGATACATGTAGAGGAGAAGACTTCAATTACATTACTTTTTATCCCAGAGATCGGAGCTCAACGAATGTTCGGCGTTGAACGTTCATGGAGGGTACTTTTGAATGAGTACACTGGATTGTAGGGTTTTCAGGAAAACTCTCGGCTCGTGCGAATTTCTATCGAAAGCAGGTGCGAATGAATGTGTAGAGAACTATCCAGGTTATATGAAGAGTGTCTCAAAATGACCTGACATTTTTATTTATTAATTAAACGTATTATTTATTTGGAAAGTACGAATATTTTTATTTTTTTCTATAAAGTAGAAACATGGAGGTAATGTGAGGAACGCAATATCCGATAAATGGCCCGCCTCGTCCCTGTTTCGTTCACTCTTTTGACGAAATTTTCATTAACTTTTTTATATTGAAATGGTACGCTTTGAAAGAAGAAGATTACATTTACCGAAAAAATTGCTACGTTTGGCAATAAAACAATATTTTGATTTTGATTTTGAAAGACGTTTATGGTCATGTTTTAGACATTAAGGGGCCAGTCCACTTTGGGGCCACGAAAAAAGGCTATTTTCGCGATTTTTTTTCGAGGATTTTATAAAAGATATGAATATAAAAGTTGTTAGGCTTGATAAATTAAGTCTTGGAATACATTTGAAAAAAAATGTCAATTCATTTTTATTCATTTTTACTACGGCTTGTCTGAAATAAAAAAAATCAAAGTCCATTAGATTCAGTATGACACCAGCTACAAAATGACCCTCGGATATAAAGTTTTATCAAAAAATAAAAAAATGGCAGATGAAAAATGAGAAAAGTTTTTAAAAACGCGTTTTTTTCGCAGTTTTTTGAAAAAAAAAGAGTAATAATAAAAATTTCAAACCCACCGAGGGTCATCTTGTTGCGAATCATGTTTACAATATGTGGTTCAAATTTAAATAGAATCGGTTTATTAGTTTTAGAGATACGATGGAGCTAGATTTTGAAAATGTTGTTTCGAGAAAAACGCGATTGAACCTAAACTTTTACCTAAACTCAATCGGCAATTCCTGCACCGTACGAAATCCCTTCTGATTGCTCATCATCGTCGATTTCTTCGAGTCTTGCGTGCTTTCGATTTTTCGAAATTTTCAAAGTGGACCGGCCCCTTCAGGTGAGAATGAGCTATACCAAATTTAATCAGAATTGGTCGACTAGTTTTTTAGCTATATCTCAAACCAGTCTTGAAAATGCAGCTTAGAAGACTGCATTTAAATCGCATGTAAAAGCCAAAAGAAGTAATAAAACATACCCTAAGTATCAAAATGGTAAAGAAATCGTTCATTAAAAAAAAATCAAGGAGATCAGCAAATTTTCTCCTCGCCTAAAGGTTCCCCCTTAATCGAATGTTCAAAAATACGTATTTTTATAAACAGATGTAGAAAAATAGGTCGAAAACGTACGTTTAATATGACGATTATTTGATAGCTAACAATTGGTAACAGTCAATCGGCCCCATGCATAAGCATAGGGCCATCCTTCACCCCCGACGGCTAGACCCCATAACAACCTTAATTCTTCATCGTATCGTATTCGTCACGTTTTCGTTTAAGGGGGGATTGTCTTTTTTTTCGCAAAGTTTACCGCTTTTTGGGAATTTTTTTGTGAAGAAAGTATACAACGGAAAACTTGTGAAACTTGGCATATAGTTTTATTGATCTGTTTACTACATACAAAAATTTTTTTAAACAATTTCATCAAAAAATCCGCCTCCCACCCCCCTCGACGCGCGATGGGCCTTTTTTGATGGTGTGCGCGATTACAGCCTTCACGTTCATCCTGCAACAAAAACCCAAAAAGCATTTTACTTTAGACACATATAGCTATCGTTCGATGAAGGAGAAAAAAAAATTGACGATTTGGTGACGTTTTGAATTTGAAGTATCGATTTTTCGAAAAAAATTGATCGATTTTTTGTTATAAATAAAAAACTATTAAACGTATTGCTTTTTTGCTTCATCAAACGATAAAAGGATGTCAGCTGAGCATTCTGTCCAAATTTGAAGGCAATCGGTTGAATAGTTTTTGAGAAATCGTGCACACCAGTTGTGAAAAAGCTGTTTCGAGAAAAACGCGTTTAAGGGAGGATTTTTTGATGAAATTGTTTAAAAAAAATTATGTATGTAGTAAACAGATCAATAAAACTATATGCCAAGTTTCACAAGTTTTCCGTTGAATACTTTCTTCACAAAAAAATTCCCAAAAAGCGGTAAATTTTGCGAAAAAAAAGACAATCCCCCCTTAAAATCCTCTCAATCTCTCTCTTATCTGAGCGGATCTTTTCCACTGCCTTTATTTTGCCTCCAATCGGACTGGAAAAAATTCATCGTTGTTTTTCTCACGGACGTGCGACAATAATACGTCAAAGAAACGCGAAATGTCACCGCTTCATTCTTCCCCATATCTGTATAAAATTAAGCTCGAACTCGACGTGCTCTCCAGCAGCGAGAGATAAAAAGACGAATATTTTTTAAAAATTACGTAGCCGATAACTCGTGTTTTCATATTTTACGCGCGTGGATGGCTTTTATCGTATTTCCGCGTCGATGAAATCATTTTTCTCTCTGTTTTGCCATTTTTGTATCTCTCGTGTAACGAGCGAGTGTCGAGCAAAAAGAAATACGATGTGACGTTCGAGCCGTGAGGAAATTCATGCGTACGAATTCTTGTCTCGTATCGAGAGAATGGTCGTTTTTAAGCACGTACTTACTTTTACACCTGGAACGATGCACTCCTGATTTTTTATTATACCTTCAATGCCCGACACATGTAAAGCGATTTTTATTTCGCCGGAGCTAGCCGTCCGGTTATCGGACGAATAAGCATATTTCATTCGTCTGGATAGCGGCTCAGTTCACGCAGTTCACGCTGTGCAACGCCCCAAACAAACAAACCCGAATAAATACACCCAAACAAACATACCCAGAAAAAACAAACCCACCAAACCCAGGTTTTTAAGGGTTGAAACGCACCCTCGAAAATTGGGGTGTTTTTCTTCGATAACGTTTTAACGGTACAAGATATGAAAAAAATGTAATTGCAACAATGTCTATTTTTTCGTGTACATTGGAGATGAGAACGACAACGTTATCGACGAAAAACGAAAAATACCCCTATTTTCGAGGGTGCGTTATACGCCTTATAAATCCGGTACCTATTCTGATCTCGTTTGCTGCCGTAAATATTGGGAATTTCGAAATTTTCTTTTGCGGACATATTCTCGAGAGTCTATACTTTAAGCGGCAGAAAAAAATTATTTTTTCAAATTTCTAAACTAGAATAATGAATTCGATATTGATTAATTCCACTTCCCATACGATAAAACTTTTTTTTTCTCTACAATGCTGGTTCCAAAAAAAAAAAAAATGTATAAAGCATCATTGCTGGAAAGACCGTCGTGCGACGATTCTTCTTTCCCCTAAATTTCGAAGCGTCACGATTAAATTCCATTTTCGTATTGCGGAATTTTGTTGACTTAGCCTCAGAGCGCGGTCAACCGTGTTTTCGGGGACGACACTAATTTTTTTCTGGAACGTTGCCCGCGCCGAGTCATGCACCGACAACGATACACGCGAACCTGAACTCGTGTAGCAAAGTAATATAGCCTCGGTACAATATATTTGGAAATTTTGCTGAGATACCGCGAGCGCGTGAGGTCGATGAACCTCTAAACGAAGACGACGGTGCCGGTGCGAGAGAGAGAGAGAGAGAGAGAGAGAGAGAGAGAGAGAGAGAGAGAGAGAAGAGAGAGGCGCCGGCTAGCTTCAAAGAACTTTGAAACGCGTATTCATTGAATAGAAATAACAAAAACGTGGATCTTCATTTTCAAATTTCTTTCACTATCTCACGCTATTTTATATCGTGCTCCTCCATCGTGAACATTTTCTAACGTATCCGTAACGTTGATGCACATCTACAGAGTGACTCAAAGTAACTACGCAGAAAAAAAAATTATTATGATGCTCATGTGGGATCATTACCTCTTTTTGATTACTTGATCAAAATTATCGGAACGAAATTCGAGATTTTTTTCCGTCGCAGTTATCCTCCGAGTGTTAATTTGATGATTCCGTCAATTGTTTCGGGATTTTATTGATATCATCTTAGACTTCGTTTTTTTTTCACCACGGTTTCGAGGTAAAAAAAAGGCAAAATACACAAAACGATGTGTACGAAAACGTTATCACGAATAAATGGAAAGGTTTTTTTAAATATATATTTTATTCTAAAAATACATTATATATATATATATATATATATATATATATATATATATATATATATATATATATATCCTGAAAAAATTAGACTGTTCTTTATAGTCTGTCTCGATTGGGAAATTTGAAAATATTCACTGCGTTGCAACATCGTGTAAAATTGGATGAGAATTATTTTTTAAGTGGGTGCAAAATTCGACAGTGTTGTGGTTGAAGTATATATATATATATATATATATATATATATATATATATATATATATATATATATATATATATATATACAGTATATATATATATATATATATATATATATATATATATATATATATATATATATATATATATATATATATATATATACTTCAACCACAACACTGTCGAATTTTGCACCCACTTAAAAAATAATTCTCATCCAATTTTACACGATGTTGCAACGCAGTGAATATTTTCAAATTTCCCAATCGAGACAGACTATAAAGAACAGTCTAATTTTTTCAGGATGCTCAACATATCTGCAATCTCAATCTGCAAAAAAAAGAACACTTTGGATTATAGTAGGTACAAATGAAGAGATGAAATGTAACGATGTAAACTTCAACACCATAATTTTCCAGACTTTCTCCTCACACTTCGTTGGCTCGAGATATCCAATTTTCACGCTGAAAAACCACGAACGTTTTGCCAGGCTTTCCACTTAAAAAAAGCACGCGGCGAAAAACACACGAGAAATATCCAATTAATTTCGCTGCATCTACGAACGCAGCGACAATGTACTTCGCATCAGCCTGTACACGAACATTGCGAACACATTGTTTGGGCCCGTTGAGACTGGTCATTTTGATTGCTGTCAGTCATGCTGCGTTAACTAACCGCATCGGCGTTTCTTTTTAACTTTATTACGCATGTACGTATACGCGCAAGACACGGAGATTCAGTGATCGCAGTCTGGGGAAAATCCACATCGGAGCACTACAGCGACAGCCTTCGATATCTCTTCGCTACGACGTTGCAATTTTATTTTGCTTCGGTAGGTATATAATATGCGGAACGAGCAGACGCGTGTCTGGAGACGGTGAAAAGCAAATGGTTCATGCTCGGCCACCCACGTTGCTATAAATTCAATCCTTAACGTACACTATATGTACGTTCGTATGCACGTGTATGTGTCTATGCGCTTACTAGGCTGAATTGGCAGTTTATCGTCCTTAGTTCGCCACTGCTCCACAAGTTTTTTGCTTTTTTTTTTTTACAAATCATGTCGTCTACAGGCTAATCAAGCAGCTGCCATCAAATGAACATCGAAAAAAAGATATCGCAAAGCAAAAGTCCGGTTTCCGGCATCATGCTAAAAAATATTCGTGTCAGGGTAAAGATTCAAGTCCTAATTTCATCGAAAGCTACAAAGCAAAAAATAATCACATCAAAACATCAGAACATCAAACAAATATCAAAACATAAATAAGCACCAAAATATGAGGACATCAAAACAAACATCAGAACATCTAAACATCAGAACATCAAGACATTAGAACATCAAAACATCAAAACATCAGATCATCAAAACATCAAAATATGAGAACATCAAAACAAACGTCAAAACATCAGATCATCAAAACATCAAAATCTCAGAACATCAAAACAAACGTCAAAACATCAGATCATCAAAACATCAAAATATGAGAACATCGAAACAAACGTCAAAACATCAGATCATCAAAACCTCCAAATATGAGAACATGAAAACAAACGTCAAAACATCAAAGCATCAGAACTCGAAACCAAATATCCAAACATTTAATAAACATCTGATTATAATAAACGAAAACCAGCCCTTCAACGTTACTTGGCAAAAAAATAAGCCTCTGAATAAATTTATCAGACGGTTGTTGTCGTGTGGTACTGGAGTTTCCATCTTGTATTGCATGGGCACGGTGGCAAATCGTGTGCCAGCACTTTTCACGATTACAGACGAGCGTTTACCCCTCTGGCGTTAAATACCCAATCGGGTGTGTCGTGCACGCGGCTATTGCAGTGAGTATGCGAGATAAAGGTACTTTCCGCGATAGATATATGCAGCCTCACCTGCACCTAAGCTATTTCCGTCTTGCGAACGTTTTATCGCGCGCGGGGGTCTCTGCACGGAGAACCAAGACAATTACTGGCCACCTACCGATGCTCGTCAGTCTGCACAAGTAATCTTCTTCGGCCAGAGGAAAGGAGAGAGGAGCGACAGTTTGATACGTCAATAATAGATTTTTGTAGGTCTCGCTTGGTGGACAATCACTGTCCCCTTTTCCCACGACAACCAAGCCAAGAAGGTACCCTCAAGGGTCTCCTGTTATTCTCGTGACATTAAGCTCGAATTGTTCCTGTTGTATGGATACTCCACGACGCTCTACACTTCTTCCCGACGCCACTCGTAGTGACGTTACTTAAGACCAACCTGACACCGATATTACGCTTTTTTAAAGAGAGGCCAAAAGAAATGAGGGATAAAAACGTACGTCAAGACTGACGTTCTTCTTGACTCTGAAATACGTATTATAAAAGTGCTATTTATCCAAAAAAAAGTCCACATGGTATTTCTTTGTTCAGGTATACAGGTATAGTCATATCCATGTTGACGAGGGTAAAACAGGCAAAAAGAGGCAACCTCGAGAATTCTTTTCTCGAATACGAAATCACGTCGTTGGGTGAATCAGCTGGAGGGGTGGACAGGAGAAAGGGCGAAAAATGGTAAATGGTCTAAACGAGCCCCACGGCTCTTATCGGAGTCGTTAGCTTTATCCACGGAATCTCTACGAATCTTGCGCACTAGGATAATACTGTATATGTAAATGTAGATGGCAATGACGAAAATCCCCGTGCGACCCTTTTGAACCTTAGGAGCTCTATCGTAATTGCCAACTCGCGATTTATACCGCGTGGTGTATTATTAGTGACACTTTACGTCGGCACCTCGTCTTTCCCCGTTGACAAGGACCTCGTTATCGTGATGTCAGCCCTCCATTGATGAAACTCAATACCGTTGCTGCTGCGCATTCGTAAATATTATTATTAGCTGCACTGATTTTAGCGGAATTTTCAATTAATTACATCAACCTTGTTCAACCGGTGATTATTTTTGGGAAAACAATATTTGAACTTCTGTACTGAATGGTACTAGATACATATATATTAAATAACGAAAACGTGAGTACCCAAGTTTTTGGACCGTTTTTGTACACGGAATGATTTTTGGTGTCGCTGGATATGAAAAGGCCTACTGACAGAGGTCGCAGGCGAAAGAATTGATATAACGCAAAATATTACTAAAGATTGTGGACAAATATTTAAAATATTATATAGTGGGTAAAAAAAAGTATTTGTACATCTCACACGAAAATTTTGTTAATTTGGCTTTATTTGTTTGTTCGTGTTTTCCCCAGATTTTTGTAAATAGACACCATGTATATTTAGGATAAGCTATTTAACACAGAAACTTTATAAAGCTTTTTATTTTTCTCGCAGGATAATTTGAAAAAGACGTCGTGTATAAAATTTTTTTTTACCTACTGTATATTAATAGTGAATATTAAAAATATTACATATATTAATAGTAAATATTTAATATATAACATATATGAATAGTAAATATATAAAATATTACACATATGAATGGTAAATAGTAAAAATATATAAAATTCTGCATATATTAATGATAAATATGTAAAATATTACATATATCTATAGTAGTAGCAGTAGCACTTTATTCCGTGTATACCTTTGCGGGTTTTTACCATCTCTCCCGTCTTTACATACACTACATATATCTATAAATATTACCCATATTAATGGTACATATATTAAAAATAATATGGAAGAATCTTCTGGGAACTAATTTTACCTGGTCCTTCTGTACCATTAGTACTGCAAAGAAAAAATGTTTAATCGCTTAAGCCCTTAGGCCACTCCGAAGGCTGAAAAATAGGCTTTTTGGGGATTTTTGTTTCAGTAAAACTACAAAATAAATCGAGATTACAAAAAAAGGGTGTTTATCATACATATCAGTGACTGTATACAATAATTTTTTTGAAGCGATTAATTTCAAAATGGCGGCTGTGCAACGTTTATCTCAACACTGCATTTGTTTAATTGGCCGGAAACATAACTCAGACAATTTTTAACCGATTCACTTGAGATGGTGAATATATCTTGAAAAATTAATTGTCTAGGGAAGTACGTAGGATTTTTTTTTATATTGCATAGTTCAGTTGTTATTAACAACTATTATTAGGCAACTTTATAGGCAAATTTTTAATTTATTTAACTATATCGGCAAATTTTTGGAAAGTGTAAAATTTGCCTAAAAAATCATCAGATAATTGTTAATAACAAATGAACTATGCAACATACAAAAAAAATCCTACGTACTTCCATTGACAATGGATTTTTCAAGATATATTCAACATTTCGAGTGAATTGGTTGAAAATTGTCTGAGTTATGTTTCCGGCCAATTACAAAAATGCAGTTTTGAGATGAACGCTGCACAGCCGCCATTTTGGAATTAATAACTTCAAAAAAATTATTGTATACAGTCACTGATACGTATGATAAACACCCTTCTTTGTCATCTCGATTTATTTTATAGTTTTTCTGAAAAAAACTCCAAAAAGCCTATTTTTTCGGCCTCTGGAGTGGCCTAACCCCTTAAGATCGATAGATAAATAACCATCATTGCAAGACAAAGAAATTATTGCATCAATCAAAATTGAGACCCCGATACACATGGTTAACGATGTTCTCGTGAAAAAAGATTACGATTTAATTCGGAAAAAAAAGCTTGTTCTCTCCTAGGCATGTAATTGCTGACACGTAACTTTGCAGAGTCCGACGCATATTTGCGCGGTACAAAATGCTAAGCCCTTCATAAGTTAATTAAAGCGCGGCGAAGAGTACTTGTTAAACGGTACGAGAAAGATAGAGAGGGGCAGGGGGGGGGGTTGAACAGAAACACGCGAGTTCTGTTGAGAAAGGGATGGTTAGAAAGGGGCGTTGAAGGATCGGTATCGCGGCTTCTCGATCTTCTGGTCATTGCTACATTCGTTTCTTCTCTCTTCCTCCAGCTTCATGCCCGACGTCAAGTTGCAATGAACGAGGCGAGTTCTCTGGTATCCAATTGAACGCGAAATGCACGAGAGGATGCAAGAAGGAGATTGGAATTTAGCTTTTTTTCCGTCTCTTTAAGATTATACAGTCGACACGATATTCCACGAACATTGACCGTTCATCACCGCAGTTTCCTTTTTTTTTTTCATTCTTCGATAAGTTATCGATATGTTATTATTAACAAGACACGCTTGCATAGAAATCACAAGTATCCGTGTCGCGGAGAAATTGAAGCGTGAACGAGTTCGATGATCGGATGCATCGTCTTTTGCCCTGCAGCAACTGTATCGTACGTTTGGCGCTTAATCGTACGAAAATAATCACGTAACGGGGCAAACTTTCCCTCTCTATCGATTTGTACGAATCGCGACATCCGTTTATTACCATGTTAGCGATGGAAGCTCTCGATGATCGATTGAGGTCACAGACAACACGTGACGTCAAACCATCGATGAATTCGTCCGATCGCACTCTCAGCTCGGTTAACGAACTCTCGCGAGCCATCAGCGAATTAAGGGGTCTTCTCACTTTAGACGCTAAGAAAAGGCTATTTTCGTGAATTTTTTTGATAGGTTTATTTTATAGATATTGATATAAAGGTTGTTACACTTACGGGGCTATACCAGTGTGAACGCTGAAAATTTGGGTGATTTTCGGGAATTTTTTGGAAGAAAAGTACTCAATTAAATGTTTCGGAAAATTGAGAATATATTTGGCTATATTTGACCTATATTACATAATTTTTTCATAGAAAAATATTGAGATCCAAGTGACCTATGCGCTGCCTTCGGAGGCGCAAAAAAAAAGTTCCTCCACTGCTGACATGATTCCGACCGATTAAGTAGCTGAAACCGAAAAAGGAAAAAATGTCGTTAAACTGGAAGCTACTTCCTGTACAATGACGTAGGATTTTCGAAATAGATCAAAATCTAACAAAATGGCGTAGTTATGAAAAAAAAGTCTGTTTTCTTGCCTATAAAATGGTCGTTTTTTTTCAATGCCAAATCGTCAATTTTCATTCAATCAAAAATATTCTACGTCATTGTAGAGTAAATATATTCAAGAGTACTCAGTTCAAATTTCAAGTCAATCGGATAATTGCTCTTTGAGTTACAATGTCAGCAAATTTGAAAATCTCATTTCGAAAAAAACGCGTTTAAAGATTTAACTATCGATTTGTCGTCGACGGACGGTTGCTCTTTAGAAGGCTGCCATTCGGGGAGGATTAGAGATACGGCCTTGACATTTTTACAGGATATTCTTCAAAGTATAAACTATCGAAAAAGGCAAAAAAATAGATTTTTTTAAAGTGTTACACTGGTATAGCCCCTCAATAAATACACTTTCCAAATACATTTTTTTTAAATTATTTATTCAAGTTACTATTTATAGACGAAAATGGTAGTTAAAAAATTGTCCTAAAAAAAATGTAGAAAAAATTGTAAAAAAAAATTGTAGAAAAAAGTCTTGTAATCTGGAAAAAAATAGTAGGTCTGCGCTGTTGATGAACAGCGCAGACCTACCATTTTGTTTCGAGATTACAAGACTTTTTCCTTTTTACAAGACTTGTTTCGGAGTCATGGATCATCCGAAACAAAAAAATCAAACGGTTTTAAATTCAGTATGTTAATGGCTACAGCGAATATCATACGATTTTTTACAAATGCAAAATTAACGAAATGGCGGACATTTTTCGAAAAAAAAAAAACAAAAAAAGTGTTTTTCCACCCTTTTTGGCAAAAAAGTAAATATAAATTTTTTAAAAAAATCCTTGATATGCGCTGTAGCTATAGTTGTAAAGAATATTTGGTAAACATTTCATAAGGATCGGTTCAGTAGTTCTGAAGATTTTATCAACAAGCCGTCGAAAAACGTTGTTTCGAGAAAAACGCGTTTAAAGTTTGTTTGAATTACATGAATGCATAGAAAGATTTTTTTAAATGTATTTCGAAAGTGTATTTATTAAGTGTAACAACTTTTATATCTATATCTATATTATAAACCTATCAAACAAATTCACGAATAAAGCCTTCTTTTAGCGTCTCAATTGAGAAGACCCCTTAAGTTCCACTGAGTGTGTACAACAGATAATTGGCATCTACGTGTATCACGTCGTAGCACATTGAACCGACTTTTTTTCATTGTAACTTAAACTTACGCAATACGCCACTATCAAAACTTATCAGGAATTATGCTCGGTGAGGCTAGCGACCTTTGTCAAGCGAATTGACTGTTGCAAAACAAATAGCAGTAGCGATGGAGAATGAAGACGATTCGTGTAGACGAGATGCAGTTATTGTAAGGATGACAATTGGATTCCTATACTTGTTTCTACTTCTTGATGGGGACCCAATGGACCGTTAAACCCTTTACTAAAACGTCGTGCTTGTACATTGAGTTCTAATCGGGATTCCCGATTGGAATCCAATGTATGAATCCAATTTGAATTCTCATGGATTCCCGCATTATCGAATGGAATCCGCGCGATTCTTGATGGGTTCCCACATTATCGAACAGAATCCGTGCCATTCTTGATGGATCCGCATTCTGTATGTTGAATTTTCGAAACAACAAATATATAGATATAGAAGAGGAGTGGACGTTAAAGAAGTGGAAATCTTTATTTCAAGGCGGGAGATACCTTTAGGCGAGGATAAAATTGTTGATTCTCATGATTTTTTTTTGCAAAAGCAAATATATCTTCACCATTTTGAAACTCAGGGTATGTTTCATTATTACTTTCGGATGTTACATGGTATTTTATTTTTCTATCAATCTTTAAAAATGGTGGAGGTACGGCACGGACTTCTAAACGCGTTGCGTCAGATGTTGTCAGACGGCGTGACACGTAGCGTCGGCGGGGTTAATCGGGAAAAGAAAACCACCGAAGATTTTTCTTTCATTAACACTCATACGCAGAATATGAACCAAGAAAAAGTCAGAAATATTGAAAATCGATGAAATGGTACGCTTTCAAACAAGAAGATGGAATTTTCCGAAGAAATGGCTGTATTTTGCAATGAAAGAATACTTCTTTGATATTTTCGAAAACATTTACGGTCATGTTTTAGACAATAAGACATTTTATGTTTTATTTTAAAAAATACCATGTAACAGCCAAAAGTAGTAAAAGAATAACATACCCTAAGTCTCGGAAATGGTGAAGAAATCTTTCCATTAAAAAAAAATTCATGGAAAGCTACAGAGCGAAAAATAATTGCATCAAACCAAACATCAAAAAATTGAAACATCAAAGAAAATATTGACAAAAAAAACATCATAACATCGAAACATCGAAACATCAGAACATCAAATCAAATATCACAACATCAGATCATCAAAAGAAACATCAAGACATCAAAAGAAACATCAAGACATCAGAAACAAAAACCAGTGCTTTAACGTACTAAAATACCACTGCTATTTTTAGAGATTAATAATAAATATACAATGTAACAGCCAAAAGTAGTAGCAAAACGTACCCTAAGTCTCGAAAATGGTAAAGAAATCCTTTCTTTTAGAAAAAAATCAGGAAAATCAGTAAATAATGTCCTCGCCTAAAAGTATCCCTTACTGTCGATTCCAATCCGAATTTCATCGGTGTTGGTTCAAAAACAATTAATTCCTTATGCACCATTTTCAGCCATTAAAAAAATTCAATAGAATTTCAATTCCCAAAGTCACTGCAATATATGTTCAAATAATTGCACACGTGTACAGATATGTGTGTATTACGAAGGACCAGGAGATTCTAACGTGCCTGATAAAATATTACATAGCCTGCCGCGAATAGTTGGCCAATGTGACTTGTTCTGCTAGTAACGAGAGTGCATCTCGTTGCACGCGTGTCCTACAACGTGAAACGCAAGCGGCGAGCGCGTCAGACGTGACTTAACGTTTTAGCAGTGGCCGCAGAGGGTTTATCGCATGCACGCAATGAACGCCGCGAGACGATTGGCCGGGTATTCGCGAGTAATACCAATCGCGCTATATTGTGTATCGATAAGCAACGAACAGAACGACGTAACGCGTATCAGTCGATACATCGCTTGTGGCCTTTTCGCTCGCCACCCACAGCTCGATGGATATGTACATACTCCGACATATCTATAGCTGTATTTCGCGAATGCAAACCGCCAATACTTCGCAGACATACCGCTGTAGCAGCACCCGCGCGACCTAAGACGTCGTTCACAACTATAAGGGACCTCGGCAATTCAATTCAGCCAAATAAAGAACGAATCTCGGTCATCAGAGAGGTCGATAATTTTTCTCTCGTCGCACACTTCTGGCTTTAAATTCGAGATGCGAAAACGAACGGTCGGTTGACAGTTGAACTTTATTTATAATTTAATTATCAAGGGGTCGGTTTGGGAATATCGTAGCTCCATTTGGATATTCTTTTTATCGTACGTAATTGATTGTGAGTTGGTATTACTAGACTTTAACGAGGGCTCACAGAATTCTGTAACCAGCGTTTATGATTACGCGTTTATTTCTTAAGGGTAGTTTAGGCTAGTTTCATGATTTTTTTTTATAGGTTTATATTATAGATATTGATATAAAAGTTGTTATACTTAATAAATACACTTTCGAAATATATTTAAAAAAATATTTACTTATTTAAGTCACTATTTATAGACGAAAAGGGTGTTAAAAAAATGTCCCAAAAAAATTGTAGGTCTGCGCTGTTAATTGAATCTCGGTGATGGATCATCCGAAACAAGAAAAAAACAAACGATTTTACATTAAGTATGTTAATGGCTGTAGAGCATATTATGCAATTGTTTATATATGCAAAATAACAAAATGGCGGACATTTTTCGAAAAAACAAAAAAAACGTATTTTTTCACCGTCTTTGACAAAAAAGGTAAATATCAAAATTTTGAAAAATCCTTCATTTGCGCTATAGCTATAGTTGTTAAGAATATGTGGTTAAAATTTCATGAGGATCGGTTCAGTAGTTTCGAAGATTTCATCAACAAACCGTCGAAAAAACGATTTTTCGAGAAAAACGCGTTGAAAGTTTGTTTGGGTTACACAAATACATTTAAAAAAAAGTTTAATGTATTTTGGAAGTGTATGTATTAAGTATAACAACTTTTACATCAATATCTATAATATAAACCTATCAATAAAATGCATGAAAGTCGCTTTAAGAGCGTCTAAAGTGAGAAGATTCATTAACGGATTATTGCCCAGCTGTCACAATCGAAAACAGCAAACAGGGACTTCTTTTTAGGAAATTGTGACGATAAATTTCTACAAAAATTAAGCGTTTGAAAAAGTATCATCTAAAGAACACGCTCAAATTTTCGTTTGTGTAAAAATATTTAAATATAATCGATTTACAGCCGATGTCCGAAAAGCACCCCTCGAAAACCTCATTTGCGGTGAGCAATGCTCTTCTGAACCAGGTTATCTGATATGAAAAAGAATCAAACAGATTTCGTTAGTATATTAGTTTATTCTATGATCAATCGAAGGAATTTTCAAAGTATTACATTTTTTTTAAATGGCGCGTATTCAAAGTGTGAGTGTTGATTTCTGCGATAAAAAAATCAAATACAGTCGAACCTCGATATAACGAGTCTCTAGGGAAGTTCGTTATACCGAAGTCATGTTCCTTAAAATGTTCTTCAAACATATATATATATATATATATATATATATATATATATATATATATATATATATATATATATATATATATATATATATATATATATATTAGTACTATAAATATAGGGATATTGTTTAAAGAAAGAAATGTTTAAATTAGAGCAATTTCTACAAGCAATTAGCAATTAGAGCATAATGTATATTATTACGTCGTTGCATCAAAGTTTCGGGTGTCTATCGGAAGGGAATGAACAAATCTCTGTTATCTCGAGGATTTCGTTATATCGAGCTTCGACTGTACTATATTTTTACGTCTCGCAAAAGCCCTGTAATTTCAAAAAGTTCGATGTGGTCGTTTTTGAGTTACTCTGCTCACCGACTTCAAAAACGTACTTTCGAGTCTTTCAATTTTTCAATTTCTTCGAAATCTTTCAATTTTCATCCGATCACATTGACATTTTCCGGGAAGATTTGTAACATGATATATCGTCGAAATGTAATGGTTTTGAAAAAAGTCATTTTTTAACTTTTACAACGAGATATACCCCCTTAACAGAAAACAAATTTTTAAGGCTCCTACTTGGTAGTATGGTTCGGGTTATCGATACATATATATATATAAATATACAGTTTTGTGATTTTTTAATAACAATAAAATATTTAGAAAAATATTATTCCTAAGGTTGAATAATTTGATTTGCAAAATGTTTAGTAATCTTGCTCGGCTACTTTATGTAAAGTTATTTCATTTTTTGTTGTACATTTGTATTGAAAAAATTAATAAAACCATTGTTAAAATTAAAATAAAATATATTCTAAGGTAAATCAGAATTTTCAATATGGTGAAAACAAGTGATATTTTTTTCAGGGGATTTTTTTTATTACTTGGCGTCATTTTTTTTACCTTTTCCAATATATATATATATATATATATATATATATATTGGAAAATTTTTATTTTACTTATTTTATTTTACTTTTTCCAATATATATATATATATATATATATATATATATATATATATATATATATATATATTGGAAAAAGTAAAATAAATGACGCCAAGTAATAAAAAAAATCCCCTGAAAAAATTATCACTTGTTTTCACCATATTGAAAATTCTGATTTACCTTAGAATATATTTTATTTTAATTTTAACAATGGTTTTTTTAATTTATATATATATATACTTTTTATTTTATATATATATACTTTTGCGATGGTTTTATGAAGGAGGCTTAACGCTTTACTGCTACAGGCTGTTGCTCACTGACTAACCTGTATGGTGGCTATACACATGCACGAAGCATGGAAAACGCGCGAGTAGTGAGGGAGAGAAGCTCGAGAATAATCGAGACACGAGAGAAACCCGCGAGACGACTGTACTATATGCTGCGCTTACCTTTAAGGCCTTTAGTCAAGCTCGGTCGCACGCGCCGCGAGCATCGCCCGCCTTTCCGTCTTTTACCTGTTCGTTTACCTCTTCGTCCTTCGTGTTTTCGCCTTGTTTTTTCGTTTATTTCGTCAAAGCCTGGAATGCTTCGTTAATTGAAGAAGAAAAAACTCCACCAGCGTTGGATTATAATTACAGTTCTTCACTCATCAAATCGTCACCGGCGTTGCCTTCACACTGATCGTTCGCCTTTCATTCATTATCATTTTCTTCGTTTTCGACGCATCGAACAATTGTACGAATTTTGAAGTGAAATTGTGAGTGTACAGTTTTAAAACAATCAACGAAAATTTTGGTGAACTGAGTTTTTGGGGATTTCTTCGTTTCTTTAGTTTTTTTGGGTATATCGAACCGAGACGATGACATTTTGGAGGCTCGATAGTGTTATCTCGTGGAGTGCGCGAACCGGAAAACTCGCGGTGCAACCTTAAAGATAGCGAGTCGATTTCCGGTGATATATAAAATATCTTCCAAGTGCTCCGGGCTATCACAGTGAAAGAAAAAGAAACTGCCAGCGCAAAAATTCCACGAAAGGATTCTCTCGTCTCCGAGGAAAGGAAAAAATAATTTTTCTAGAATCCGCTGATGAACGCAGGTGTCGCGTTGCAGAAGCGTTCGACACTGCACTGCAGGCATAAAAAAATAGATACGTCGAAATATATAGATATATACATGTCTTGTATATGCATATATAAATCTGGAACTCTCTCGCGAAGCGGAACGCGAACTCTTGCAAAAATATGCTCGGCCACTTTTGCAGCAACGAAAGTATTCTCGGCTATTACGCTCGAAGAGGTATTATAAAATTTTACGATTTTCCATTATCAGTAATTTCATCAACGTCGCGCTTCGAAACTCCACAATTGTTTTCATTTGAATAGAGAAATCGGGAAAAATAATCAGCTGTTCATGAGAAAACAAAATCTCGTTGGTTATCCGTACTGCATAGTGCATTGAGTGATGCAGTTTCGCCATGTGAAAACACTTTGGAAACGATATTTGTCGAGTTTCTCATTAACTTAAAGCGTCAAAAAAATTTCGTCACTCAAAAACATTTTGAAAGAGATACTTCCCAAGTTTCTTCCAATTTTCGAGCTTCAGAAAAAAGTATCGTGCTCATTAAGGCCTTATAGACCGGTGGATAGTCGAAAAGCCAAACTTCTTTGGTTTTTTTTGTTGAAAATAATAATAAAGCAATCAAAATTAGGTTTGGGTTTATTTTACATACGTGTAGATACTCGGGTCGATTTTTCATTGGCCAAAAAAATACAAAACGGCGGCCCGGTGACCGGTAGAAAGAGAACGCTTTGTTTAGGCTCGCGTTTGGAGACGCACATGAGCACCTAGAACGAATAATATATATTTTTTTACTAATCTACATGGATTTTGCTAGCGAAGTAGAAACGATTATTACAAAATACTGATTTTTGTAAATTTGGCACCATTTTGCAATAAACGTCGCGTTTCGACTAAAAAATGGCCTTCATTTGTTGATAGAAAGGCGTAATTGTTAATCGATGGTAAAAATCTTGTGTATTTCGATAGAAAATCTATCTGAGCAGCAACAGTTGAAAATTGGAGTGAATCGGTTGAAAATTGTAGGAGCTACGAGACCGCCCGATTTTGGAAACATGGTTTCAAGAAAAAAGCGTTTAAAGTTCCAAAACCATTTTTCTTCGGATCATATCATTCTTGGGATGTTGGTATACATCAACCATATCAGTCTTGGAACGTTTGTACATCATTTAAGCCAATAACTTATTTTTTTACGAGGTTTAAGGCCTTAATTCAAAGTGAATTTCAGTTTCCGAATAGCAAGGGAAAAGCTTTTGCGAAAGAGTGCCCGAAAACTCACTGGCGTTAAGGGAAGGGTAGGAGTTTCAGCGTGAAAAAAAAACACTTTTTTGCGAATTTTTTTCATCTATATCGATAGAGCAAATTTATTGAAACCTTTTGTTCATTGTTAAGTGTCATTTCAAGAACATTCCGTGAAATTTGTACGCGAAAATATCCACAAACAAGCCGGTGACAAAGCTTTTCCAAGAACGCCTTTGGAAAAACACGATTCGCGGTGTTCACTGTATCTCAGCTAGAAATTATCTGAAATCAAGTACCATCAAAATTTCGTCAAAGTATCATCAAATCCTCCCCCCAACGGTCTTTGATAATTTTTTTTCCATTTCTAAATTTTTGGTGGTCATGTAAAGTGAAAAGTGCTATTTTTCACAAAAAAATCCGCCATTTTGGGGGTGGAAAAGTCCCTCAATGTAAAAAAAATCTCAAACTAACCGTTGGGGTGAGGTATTTTATATGGAGAAAGTGTGAACCAATTTTGAAATAAATCGGTCATGTAGTTTTCAAATGGCAGTGAACACGGACTTAGAAAAAGTGGTTTCGAGAAAAAACGCAGCACCGGCTTGTTTATGGATATTTTCGCGTACAAATTTCACGGAATGTTCTTGAAATGACACTTAACAATGTACAAAAGGTGTTAATAAATTTTCTCTATCCGTATGGATGAAAAAAATTCGCAAAAAAGTATTTTTTCACGCTGAAACCCCTCCCCTTAATACAACTCAGATAATTCTTTAGATAAGTGACTCATCCGAAAAATGAGCCTTCCATTTTTTTGCTATTTTCTCATTTATTGGGTTATGAATGATGAAGCTGACATTTTTCCTTAACAAATTTTTTACGAGCAAATAATCGTAAAAAATAATTTCGAATTTTTCATAAACCCAAACAAACCCAATATAGACGTCGAAATATTAAAAAATGTCCTTCTTTATAACGTGTTTTCGCGAACTTTTAAACCCCATAACTTTTTAGGGAGGGGGAGGGGTGAATTTCAGCTTCCCCCGACTGAATATCATCATTTATAACCTAATAAATGATAAAATAGCAAAAAAAAATACTTTTAGGCTCATTTTTCGAAAAAGTAACTTATCGAAAAAATTACCAAAACCTAAAACGTTATAACGTTAATAAATGCTAATTAAACTTTACCCCGTTGACACCTCAGATTTGAATGAGTGTACATCCTCAGGGTGCATTAAAAACGGTCCAACCTCGTCGGAGCTCCGTCACATACACGCCTTTTTTATTTATTTTTTCATCCAACGAGAGCTGCGGATGATCCAGCGAAAATTGGTTCCACAGCTGGTCTTTCACGATTTCATTTCGGCTCCAACGTAACACTGAACGAAAAATCGTCTCTAACGAGTGACAAAAGCATCCGACCTTTTTGCTCCAAAGCTTCATTATTTTCCGATTCAACATCGATGACCCGGCTGAACTTGTTACGCGGGTGTTTTCATCCACATGGCGTATGCACTGCAATTTCATAACCAAACTCTACGTACGGCGTATGCATATGTATATACTTATATACATGGGACCGCACGTGACGGAAGCTTGTGTGTCCCTCTATAGGAGCTGATTGTACCGCCTCGGTGTAATCTTTTATCTCCCTCCAACTGCATAGAACGACGAACTCGCACGGGCAACGTGACACGCGCAGAGATCCAGTCTGCTTCGTTCCTTTCTTATTCTACTTATTCCTCTTATCGCACGCGTCCATGTGGCGTCGACTCTTTGGCGTCGTGTTGTACTTGCACCGTAGAAAGGGGACTGTTCTTTTTTTTTCCCTCTCTTTTTGTTTCGAACGCGTGTAACGCCTCGGCAATTTCTACAGTGTGACTCAGACGAGGCTATCCATGCTGCTGATATGTCACATTCGGAGACGACGACAACTTCGAGAAACGCCGGGAGAATACGAAAGCGTCGGTCGTCCCTTGTCTTTCTTGTGTATATCTTCACCTGCTCCTTCTACTGTTATTTTTCACTATATATAT
The DNA here is from genome assembly GCA_963210295.1 of Ophion ellenae. Classification (NCBI taxonomy): domain Eukaryota; kingdom Metazoa; phylum Arthropoda; class Insecta; order Hymenoptera; family Ichneumonidae; genus Ophion; species Ophion ellenae. The sequence goes on from OY723387.1 coordinate 43,107,536, forward strand.
ATATATATATATATATATATATATATATATATATATATATATATATATATATATATATATATATATATATATATATATATATATATATATATATATATATATATATATAATTGAAAAAGATCGAGCTATTCCCTTCGCTCGATTATGTCATTTTAATAACGGTATACCGTTCCATTGTACCGGTGGCCTTTCTACAAAACAATCTTTTTCCTAACGGAATAATTGTTGCTGATTCCTTGTTTTTTTTTTAACTTTATTCTACGCTCACTCATCTTCTGCGACCATGAAGAACTAGCCGTTGGTTTTTTAAAGCCTCGTAGGAAAAGCAGGGTTTAAAAAAATTGTTTCATTAAGGGCCTATACCAGTGTGAACGCTGAAAATTTGGGTGATTTTCGGGATTTTTTTTGTAGAAAAGTACTCAAATAAATATTTCGCAAAATTAAGAATATATTTGGCTCTACTTGCCCTATATTACATAATTTTTTCATAGAAAAATATTGAGATCCAAGCGACTGCCTTCGGAGGCGCAAAAAAAAAGTTCCTCCACCGTTGACATGATTCCGGCCGGTTGAGCAGCTGAAACCGAAAAACGGAAAAATGTCGTTAAACTGGAAGGTATTTCCTGTACAATGACGTAGGATTTTCGAAAAATATAAAAATCTAACAATATGGCGTAGTTGTGAAAAAAACGTCTGCTTTCTTGTCTATAAAATGGTCGTGAATTTCAATGCCAAATCGTCAATTTTCATCCAATCAAAAATATCCTACGTTATTGTAGAGTGAATATATTCAAGAGTACTCAGTTCAAATTTCAAGTCAATCGGATAATTGCTCTTTGAGTTCCAATGTCAGCAAACTTGAAAAATCTCATTTCGAGAAAAACGCGTTTAAAGATTCAACTATCGATTTTTGCAAGATAAAATGATTGGAGATACGGCCTTGAAATTTTTACAGGATATTCTTGAAAGTATAAACTGTCGAAAGAGGCAAAAAAATCGATTTTTTGAAAGTGTCACGCTGGTATAGCCCCTTAAACGAGTGAAGGGTTGAACGATTTGGGCAGAAATCATCACCAATGACACATCACTCGGGCGATCAACTGGTTTTGTTCGCTGGGGTGTATATGGGAACATCCTAAAAATTTCAGGTATCTGAGAAAATTGCAGATTTTTCGAACATTGACACTTGCTACGGATGTCACGTGTGGAATATAAGTATTTGGCATTGAATTCAACAAAAATGATGAAGCAGCATGGATTGAAGAAATTTCTGTTTTTGGGAGAGAGTCTGAGACATGTTAATTGCGAAAGACAAGGAAGAAAAACTGGAAAGACACGTTTACTCATAAAATAAGCTTTGCAAAGACAAAAAGATAAGAAAGAAAGGAAGATAATAATTTTGAACATTGTAAGAGCCGGATTGGTATCGCTTTTAAGATTCAAATTAATTTACGACCCCATGACTTTGAGAGGCAAAGCTGGAAAAAATTATTATAGAAAAAAGATCAATATCGAAAATTACCCTACTTTTCATTTGGTAATCTCAGCCCAATCATTTTAAACGATGTAAGAGCGTGATTGGTGTCGTTATTTTAATGTCAAACCATAATTAATTTATGACCTCCAAGAAAAACTATAAACTTGTAGGACGTTTTTATCAAAATGATGTCAATAAAGTGCATCAAAGTTCATCCTCGTCATTATGGTTTCACATCGCGATGTATACACCTGCGTGTATGCATTTTCGTGCATATTTATTTCACTTCTAGTTTCGAAAAATCACGTACAATATCAATTTGAGGAACCCCCATGACTTTGGGAGACAAAGCTGTAAAAAATGATCGAAGAAGAAAGATCAATCTCGAAAATTACCCTACTTTTCATCTGGTGATCCAACCCCAAACTCGTCACGCGCCTAATGTAGTGAGTAGCACCAATTTCACTGGAGGAAACGCGACAATAATTGACGTCCCTGTGACAAGTCGCCCCGACACACATATACACGTCACCGCTGACAATTCTCTCGAGTTATCTCGCATTCCTGCCGCGAATCGTCATCACGCTCGTTCGAAGTGAGCCTCGCGTCGTTACATATTTTTCCGTACTCCAAATCGACAATTGACATTAAAACTGAAGGAAATGCTGGTCGTAAAAATTGAGCGCAAACGAATATCCGTACATACTGGCATATCCACTTTGTTCCAGTAGTGTCCAACGAAAACTATCGGGAAATCTTTGGGTTATGACGTTGCGCGTGTTTTTCGAAATCGCTTGAAATTTCTCGACTATGTGACGCTCGGTGATTAGGGGCGCACACTGCCACTTGGGTAAGCCAAGTCGAATGGAATTTAGGGGGATACATTTACCTAGAGGCCCGTAAATTTGGCCAAATACCGATTTTTTTTCCCTAATAACAAAGGTGCATGTATGGAGAGCCTTAAAATAAATACAGAAAAGCCACAAAAACGGGACCGCCGGCAGATGATGACATTTTTTTCGCGACGTTTGGCGGTGGACACTCTTCAGCTTAAACGGTCCAACTGAAATATAAAAACCAAACGGGTTATTCAAGTTAATAATAAATACGAGTCGTTGACGATCGTTGATTTTTTAAATAATTTTTTTTAACAACGTGGCGATGAATTGAAACTCGAGCATACTAAATCTATGAAAAAGTCGTAATTCTCACGTAGCCATTGAAAAATGAAGATGCATTTTGGAAAAGTCAGATCGTCAATGACCTTTAAATATTTCTCACCATATCTTCTGTTAATTTGGAAACAATCCATCGAGTGGTTCTCGAGATATCATGTCCACCGACTTTGAAACAGTGTTTCGAGAGTAACGCGTTCAAGGCTTTAGGCCACAGTAACGGGTATAAAATCATGTGCGAATTTAACCATTTTTTTTTCGCATGAAAAAGTGATTCAGTCATAAAATTAATTATAAATCTATTTAGTACGAATATCAATCTGTTAGAAAATATATATATATTTTTTCGATGTACAAAATGGCCGTCTACTAATATTTTCTTTTGTTATCTTTTTTTAGGCGCTCCGCGGCGTGACATTTAGCATCCACAATTTTTTACCTAGAACAAAAAACAAAAATTCTCGTCAATCTACATTAGAATACCTAGAGAAACACGTCCGGAATATAAAAAATATTGTTTTATTTAAATGTTGTAGGTATTTGAACTTAAGAAATAAATTTTCAGTGAAAAATTTCGTTATAACTGCTCATAAAATGAAAACTTTTCAGAAATTCCGTATGTACTTCTCTGCGAATTGCAATTAGGAACATGACTTTTAAATTCGAAGTAAATCGAGTGAAAATTGTTGAAGTTATTTGTCACGCCAATTGGAAAAAAGCTGTTTCGAGAAGTTTCGCGAAGTCGGCCATTTTGTACATTGAAAAAAAAAATATATATATACATTTTCTAACAGCTTGATATTCATACTAAATAGATGTGTAATTGATTTTATGAGTAATCACTCTTTCATACGAAAAAAATTGTTAAATTCGCACATGATTTTATACCCGTTACTGTGGCCTAAGGCCTTAAAGTTTTACGTTAGATTCCGTAGCTTATTTAATTTAAGGAATATTGGAATGAAATTTTCGGGGAATCTAGCTGAAAGGTGCAGTTTTGGAAAATGCAATTTTCCGACCCACCTAAGTAGATAGTAGATTGTAGAATGTTCGAGAGCAAATTCGCTATGCAGAGTTTTTTAAATTCCATAAACGATTTCGTCTATTTTGCAAAATTATAAAAATTATTCACGAGAAAGATATTGCGTAACGCAATTTCATTTTTCCCCGAGGTATGTTTCCCAAAGCATATCCTTGAAAAAAATGCCGACAACTCATGATATTCTCCGTTCTAGCTGTATTGAAACAAACCGCGCGGAGTACGAAAATGACAGCTGTAGATGGTGTAAGAAAAATGGCTCGCCTGATGAAAGATGCCCTGTGTGACAGATATGTCGGAGAATTCGCGCTAGATTTTGACACCCACTGTTACATATTCTCAAACGAGTGCCAGAGCAATGATCGATTCAAATAATTTCGCCAAGAACTCTCCACGGTATTACATCACGAGCCCTTGCGTGGAATAATTCATGGGATCCGAACACGTACCTGGAACATGTACCGTAATTGTTTTTGCCGTTTGTAAATACATTTATTCACTGAAATGCCTCGAGTTTGTGCAAGTTTTGCTGGAAAAATACGTCCTCGAGTGCCATTTCAAAAGTATTATGCGAATTGCACGTGCTTGTCGAAGTAGAGTGGAGACAAGTCTTTGGCACATATACACGTGTATGGGATATGTTTATGTACACGTAGCGTTACAGCTATTCCAGCCTACACTGTATAAATCGTGATGCTCAAGAAACGAATGACCATCGTCCACTCTGTCCAACTCGTAAGAATTTAACGCCTCTACGCTCTCGCTCATTTCACGAGTGCTCTCTCGTGTTACTTGACACTCGTGTCTAGGAAGCAACGAAATAAAACCACACACACACACACACACACACACACGTGTAATATATATATATATATATATATATATATATATATCGTGTGTCCTTGCTCCCGCCTTAATTATACAGCAAAGTAAATGTTGCCTTTACAATTAGCGATGCTCGGCCTCTATGAATACTTTATTACAGGTTTCTAATTTTCGATAAATCGTTGAGAACGTTAAATAATTAGCCAATGGGTCCAAACACTCTGATAGGTGCGTTCTAGTTTTATCATACCACCTAAAAAAAAATGCTGCATTTTCTATGGCCGCTGAATTATAAATACGCGACAGCCTGATTCGTTGAAAATTCAGTGGACAACTGAAATGTAAGAAATATCGAAGAAACAGGGGAATTGATTTTTAGTAAAGCAAGAAGCTTGTACATCGCCTAAAGGTTCGTGATTTCCAAATATTGAAGAATAAAAAAATCACTTCATTTTTTCAACATCCCAATGAGAACATGTATCAGTTGCATGGTTGATATGCTCATTTTTCGTAAATTAGTTCAATTGGCAACATTATTAAGGGGAGATATACACCTAGGAGCCGGAAAACGGTCATTTTTGTGAATTTTTTCAAGGAACACTATTTGAAATTTCGGATTGGGGTTTTAATTATCTAAAAGTATATACATTAAAAAATATGTTTAATTTTCTTTATTTAAAAATATCAAAAATATACAAGGATATTGTATGATCCTTGGATCGTCGTAAAAAATCTGCGTATACGGTACCCACTGGCGTTTCTGCAAAAATCATCTGAAAAAAAAACCAAAAAGATTATTAAATTAGATACTATAATCTGTTACTTGTCATAGCCGATTTTGAAAATATCGATTTATGACAAAATGGCGGACGTTTGAACATAAATAGTAATTTTTGGGCCAAAAATTAGTTATTATTTTGCCTATAAAATAAAAACTAAGTAGCGGAAAAAAAATCCTATGAGAAGTACTAGATAATGGTGTATAGAATAACCAGAAAAACCCTTAAGGCAATCGGTTCATTGGTTTTCGAGGAATTTTGGGTACCGATTTGAAAAACGTGGTTTTGAGAAAAACGCGATTGGAAATTTGGGAATGAATAAATCATGAAATTTGTCAACTTACATGGAATCGTCGATAGCAGGCCCTAGTGTAGGTCTTCTACGGTCGACGGAATGTTCATAGCTTCCAAATACACAACCTCGACCATCTAGGTGTATATCTCCCCTCAACAGAATATATAGCAAGAAAAGCACAGTAGATCTTCAATAGACTCAAAGCTGAAAATTGATAGCATACATCATGTTAGAACTGTTGATAGGGATCATACACCTTTTATGAAGAATATACGACTGTTCTTCATCTGAACGATTTATACATACCTTCGGCCAGGCATAAAGTTACCGATTTTCCAAATTTTTCTTCATACGTTAATCTCAAAATAATCGAAATAAATATTCATCATACAACAATCATTGGAAGTTTGATGGCACCCATTTTTTCTCACTCGATTTATCATTCAATTGCATAAAGAAAATACGTCATACTTATAGTCTGTCCACCCAAATTTTAAAATTCCGAAAAACCAAGCCATATTTTTCAATAAAACCATTTTCTTTTCGTATCAAACTCCGTGCTTCAAATGTTTATGAAGCACTGCTTCCAACAAAGAATAAAAAGTGGCACCACAGTTGGTAAAGAATTTTGCGAAAATGCCAAAAAACTGCATTAAAAATTGTATGCATTTGTTAGTTATCGTGTAACCCGTTCCGAGAAAAAACGCATTTAAACCTGCCTACGCCAGTCCCTTCGCGCTCGCAGCCTCGTTTAGCCTCTTTGCAGAAATTTCTGGAGGCATGTAGCCCCTTAACGACGGTGAAAATGGCTGCGCTTTGCCCCTGCAAGCACATATTTGCCCATGTGGCGAGTACACACGTACACCGCGTGTTCAGTTCGTATGTGCCAGGGATTCAAAACGATGCCGTAACAGTTACCGAGTTAATTTCGTTGATTAGCGCGCGGGAGAGGCCTAGCCTCGATATTCAACACATTCCGTGTAAAGAGCGCTGCCAGTGTCGTTGTTCGTGATAACAATTAATATCGTCCAAAGCATCAGCAAAAGAGCACGGGCGGGTGCTTACTTCTATAATTAAGGAAAATAACAAAAAACATACTAATAGTTGCCTCACGATCTTTGAAGAGACTACCGAGCACACAATGCTCAAAAGCACCGTCCAGTTTTTGCGCTAAGCTGCGTATTACTTCGTGAAGAGTGCCATTTAAGGCCTAGGCCACTTTAGAGGCCGAAAAAATAGGCCTTTTGGGGATTTTTTTTTCTCAGAAAAACTACCAAATAAATCGAGATTACAAAAAAGGGTGTTTATCATACATATCAGTGACTATATATAATAATTTTTTTGAAGCGATTAATTTCAAAATGGCGGCTGTGCAGCGTTTATTTCAAAACTGCATTTTTAAGTTGGTCAGAAACATAACCCAGACAATTTTCAACCGATTCACTTGAAATGTTGAATTTATCTTGAAAAATACATCGTCTATGGAAGTACGTAGGATTTTTTTTATATTGCATAGTTCATTTGTTATTAACGATTTTTTAGGAACATTTTTTGAAGGTGAAAAATTTGCCTAAAAAACCGTCAGATAATTGTTAATAACAAATGAACTATGCAATATAAAAAAATCCTACGTATTTATTTTGTAGTTTTTCTGAAAAAAAATCCACAAAAAGCGTATTTTTTCGGCCCCTAGAGTGGCCTAACCCCTTAATGAGATGCAAAGTGGAAGGTTGTTGATAAGACGCAGGGCACGATACATCTATTGATCCACGACTAACCCCACGAAACGTTTGGAGACAGTGTACGGTATTCACCGTAACCAGTCCCTCGTAATAAAGGACTCCCCTCTCCGCTGCCAACAATGAACTTTATCGTAGGATAACTTTTTTTACACGACGCTTTTGGAATTTATTTCACAATTGATCAATTTCAATCATCTACGTCATTCACTCGAATCATTGAAAATTCCAGTTGGTTAAATACCATTGTCTCGTTGTCTGCATATTCTCGTCTTGTCTCGCCTCCAAGTATTCTAAATCCAACAGAAGCCAAATACTCTGAAATTAAAAAATATTAAAAAGAAAATTGACTTCCTAATGAATTGGTTTCGCCTGTCGTTGCGTACAATACTTCTATGGGCAATTTGGACGTCCACTTTAAGGTGAGGAAAAAATGTCTGATTGTGATGATTTTTTTTTAAGGGAAAGCTTTCTTCACTATTCTTTAGACTTGAGGTATGTTTTACTACTACTTTTGGCTATTACATGGTTAAAAAAATTTAATCTTTGAAGATGGTGGAGGTGTAACACGATTTTCTAAACGGGTTGCGGCGGATGTTGTCAGATGGCGTGACACGTAGCATCAGCGGAATTAATCTCATAAAAACCAACGAAGTTTTGTCTTTCCGTTACACCCATACGCAGAATATGAACCAAGAAAAAGTGAGATATATTGAAAATTGATGAAATGGTACGCTTTGAAACATAACGATTCAATTTCTCGAAAAAAATTGCTACATTTTACAATAAAAAATACTTTATTTTTTAATTTTCAAGAACATTTAGGATCATATTTTAGACAATAAGGTTAGGAAGATTTATATCGAATTTCATCAGAATAAGTTGATTAGTTTATTAGCTATACGTCACGGCAGTTTTGAAAATGCAGTTTCGAAGACCGTGCCATACCGCCGACATTTTTGGGGATCAATAAAAAAAATATCATGTAACAGCCAAACGCAGTAGAAAAACATACCCTAAGTCTCAAAAATAGTGAAGAAATCGTTTCTCAAAATAAAAGATCATAAAAATCAGAACTTTCTTCCTCGCCTAAACGTATATTCGCCCTTGAGAATTGGAAGGTCCTCATTTGTCATCACGGAAATTCCAAGCTGGGTCCATTTTCTGATTGCTCTTCTTGCTGCACTTGTCCCAAGTTGTCTCGAAAATTCACTCACAAGGAACATCCCTCAGGTGACACCCTTCGATTTTGTTGAAATTTGGATATGTTATAAAGCACCGAAAAGTAATCGATACGTATTTTTTTTTATCGGCGGAAAAACGGTTTTAAGGGCTGAAACGCCTCCCCAAAAATGGGGATGTTTTTCGTTTTTCGTCGATAACGTTTTAACGGTACGAGATATTAAAAAAATTCAAATTCCAACATTGTTTTTTTTTGTGTGCACTATACATTGGAGATGAGAACGATAACGTTATCGACGAAAAACGAAAAACACCCCTATTTTCGAAGGTTCGTTTCACCCCTTAAAACCGTTTTTCCGCCGATAAAAAAAAATACGTATCGCTTACTTTTCGTTGCTTTATAACATATCCAAATTTTAACAAAATCGGAGGGTGTCACCTGAGGGATGTTCTTTGTCAGCTAGATGCATTCATATATCTATACACCGGGTTATGGAGCGTCCGGACTTTCCTGCTGACGAAACTGTTCGATCCGAATGTTCAGATCGTAAGAGGATATACCCACGTCGAGAAGGAGAGTTGTGCGAGGTCGGTTACCGCGTTGAGTGGATCGTTATCCGGTCCGTGTCCGGTGAGCTGGTGGACATCGCGAGCCGAGGCTCTCGCTCTCGGCGCGCTTGACGAAGAGCTCGACAATCTCCGGAGAGCTCGCCAGAAGCAACGTCATCCTTCGCCCCCCCCCCTGCCCCAACCTACTGGACGCACGCGGTAGAAATGTCCAGGCAATTAGCCTAAAACTGGTTTTACTCTCGAAGGAAACAGACGGGCAGCGGTATATGGCAAAAAGCCAATGAGTCCTTTGGCGATCCGAGCATGGACGATTCAGGATCGTCGAATATGATTCAATCTTTCAGTTTTGCCTCTTAATTCCCCCTGCGACACTTAAGGCGGGAGCCTGAATTAGAAGGTCCAAAAAAGCCTTTTTCGGGAAATTTTTTAGAAGAGGAAAAAACAAGTGAGCCAAGTAAACATTACGGCATCTTTTTATGTATATTTTAAATGGATAAAAAAATGTTTCAACATGGAACGATAAATGACTGCAGATTTATCAGCCCATTCCATGTGCGTCTTGCGGCCTCCTCCATTGCTGACATGATTCCGGCCGATTGAGTAGCTGAAACCGAAAAAGGAAAAAATGTCGTTAAACTGGAAGGTATTTCCTGTACGAGGACGTAGGATTTTCGAAAAATATCACAATCTAACAAAATGGCGTAGTTATGAAAAAAAGTCGGTTCTCTTGCCTATAAAATGGTCGTTTTTTCAATGCCAAATCGTCAATTTTCATGCAATCAAAAATATCTTACGTCATTGTAGAGTAAATATATTCAAGAGTACTCAGTTCAAAATTCAAGTCAATCGGATAATTGCTCTTTGAGTTACAATGTCAGCAAATTTGAAAAATCTCATTTCGAGAAAAACGCGTTTAAAGATTTAACTATCGATTTTGGCAAGATAAAATGATATTAATATAAATGATAATGTTATTCTTGAAAGTAAAAACTGTCGAAACAGGCAAAAAAAAATCGATTTTTTTAAAGGGTCACACTGGTATAGCCTCTCAACGTGCGATAAAAATTATTACTTTTTCAACGACTTTTTGAATTCAATTTGGAGATATTTTCATACTGAAGAAAACAAACTTTTGTTTCATTGAATAGGTCGTTCAGTTTTTTTTTGCTATCACGCCCGCCAATTTGGAAAAAGCGTGAAAATGAAAACTGGAGAAAACGCGCTTCAAAGTTTTCAATTGGAGGAAATATCAATATCGAATATCAAGCGCTTCTCTGCTTTTGGCCTTGTATCTTCAAAAATATTTACAATTGGCCTCTGTAACTTTGTAAATAAATTCTTTAATAGTTTATCCATCGATTTAAGCAATTTAAAAAAAATGATTTTCGGACCTTCTAATTGAGGTTCCCGCTTTAACGCTATTCATTTTCCTGATTTGTTTGAACAACGGTCGGTCGATTGAAGAATTAGCGATGCATAGAAAATCTACGTTTCTCGAGGTCGAAAAGGATATCCATTGAGTACATCTATGAGAAAGTATTTGATGTTTTCTTACAGATTTTTTTTTAATTTGATAGGTTTTTAATCAATAATTTTGGTGCTCCCTATTTAATTGCCTCTATATTGAATTTGTTAAAGTGCCATTGTGACTAATACGCCGTATGCATAACTTTGCTGATGTGATGTTTTCCACTTTCAATGATTGCAGATTCACAAGATGTCGATCTCGATGCAATACTCGGTGAGCTCTGCGCTCTTGAGAGACGTTGCGACGGTGACATGGCCTCGACGGGACAAGCACCGGAGTCGCAGAGAACCGGAAGGCCCAATAGTGCTAGAATTAACGCCAGCGATAGCACGGATATTGGAAAAAATGACGGTGGTGAGTCGGCAGAAACTTTAATCGAATACTTTCAAGACTATGCCACAAAAGTTAATAAAAGCCTGTCCCATTTTCACTACTGTACTTTTTCATGTTACAACGAGATGATACGTTCATCTTTTGGAAGGGTAACTGCACGGCAATCCGTTTCATTGAAATATTTTCAAAAGCAGAGCTCTAAAGAAGCAGGCCTTATAAGTTTGTCTCACCAAAATGAACTGCAATCTCTTTCTTCTCAACAGCTCATTGCCCAATTTGCTTTTTCTTGATGCGATTTAATTTTATCAAAAATCGCTTTTTGATAAAACGAAATTGACTGAGGCATGTGGTTACTGTGTTTCAGGGATGCGAACGGACAGTCCGGACAACGACAGTGCCTTTTCGGACACGGTGTCGATGCTGTCAAGTGAGAGCTCGGCAAGTAGTAGTGGTTCGGGACACAAACCACCTCAGACCGCCATGCACACGGTCCCTCAACAGTCATCGCATCAGCTGATGGGTCAGTTGATGATCTTGTCTCGTCTTGACATTTGATTACAAGAACCCGTATATGAAATCAACCAGTTGATGCCTAGCTTGTAAAAACCATTTCCTACCAAACGATCAACATCTGAACATTATTCATGTCCAAAAATCTTAAGGGGTTAGGCCACTCTAGAGGCCGAAAAAATGGGCTTTTTGGGGATTTTCGTTCACAAAAACTACAAAATAAATCGAGATTACAAAAAGGAACTTTATCATACATATCAGTGACTGTATACGATAATTTTTTTGAGGCGATTAATTAAAAAATGGCGGTTGTGCAGCGTTTATCTCAAAACTGCATTTTTTAGGTTGGCCGGAAACATAACTCAGACAATTTTCACCCGATTCACTTGAAATTTTGAATGTATCTTGAAAAATACATCGTCTATGGAAGTACGTAGGATTTTTTTTTATACTGCATAGTTCCTTTGTTATTAACAATTATCTGACAATTTTTCTGAAAAGTGAAAAATTTGCCTAAAAAATCGTCAGATAATTGTTAATAACAGATGAACTATGCAATATAAAAAAAAATCCTACGTACTTCCATAGACAATGTATTTTTCAAGATATATCCAACATTTCAAGTGAATCGGTTGAAAATTGTCTGAGTTATGTTTCCGGCCAACTTAAAAAATGCAGTTTTGAGATAAACGCTGCACGGCCGCCATTTTTTAATTAATCGCTTCCAAAAAAATATTTTATATAGTCACTAATATGTATGATAAACACCCTTTTTCATAATCTCGATTTATTTTGTAGTTTTTCTGAAAAAAAAAAATCCCCAGAAAGCCTATTTTTTCGGCCTCTAGAGTGGCCTAGGCCTTAACACATTTCGCCATCACTGTCTTTTAGCAATTTTTTCATCACAAATATATCGTTCAACAGCCAAGAAAAGTTCCCTATCGTTATCGAGAAATCGGGAATGGTTCCGCTAGCTGAGTGACCATAAAAAATACGTTCACTCATCGAATATTTGATTATTTTGCGTGCAGACGCTGCCGGTAGAGCGAAGGCCGAAAAAATTCGCCTCGCTTTGGAAAAAATGCGCGAGGCCAGTGTTCAAAAGCTCTTCATCAAGGCTTTCACACTGGACGGCAGCGGCAAGAGTCTTCTCGTCGACGAGGGCATGAGCGTTGCCCACGTATGCCGACTACTAGCCGACAAAAATCACGTTGCAATGGACCCTAAGTGGGCGGTCGTCGAGCATCTACCCGATCTATTTATGGGTAAGTATCTTAAGGCGTTACCCCCACTTGTGGCGCAAAAAAGGCCTTTTTCATGATTTTTTTTAAAGAAAACTACAAATTTTTCAAATCGATCAATATACCATCTTAAAGAACACATCTTCAAGAACTTTCAGTAATTTTTTTGTTGAAAAATATTACATTGTTTAGTGGCAAATGGCCGTCAATGAAATAATGTTTTTATATACACGGTTTGCGGTGACCAACATTGCGGCGAAGTGGATCATCTGAAAAAAAAATGCAGATGGGTTTAGTCAAATATAAGTATAAACTAGTCTTTAATCGAAGGATTTTAAAAAATATTCATTTTTCACAAAATGGCGGACAGTCAAAGTTAGTGGTTCGATTTTAAGGAAAAAAAAACGGCCGTTTTTTGGCTATAAAACGGTCATTTTTTTTTCGAAAAAAAAATCGAACGATTAAAGACTACATTTTTATGTATTAAATAAGCCTGCAAAATTTCAAGAAGATCGGTTCATTAATGTTCGAGTAATCTTGGTCACCGACTTCAGAAATGCCATTTTGAGAAAAACGCGTTTAAAGTTTCTCTTTCAACGCTCTTTCAACGCGGATTCTTCTCTTTCAACGCTCATATCTCAGTCAATTTTGTTCGGATCGACTTGAAATTTTCAGGACATATTCTCAGATACTTATACTTCAAAAGAATGCAATAAAAAAAAATCGATTTTTTCAAAATCGCAAGTGGGGGTAACCCCTTAGTGTCACGAGAAAAATGTTGAATTTATCGAGTACACCGTTGCAACTACTGCTCCTCGTGAAATAACAAACACGCGATGTTGCTTCAGCTGAGAAAATATTACACTTGGAATCATTGTTATTTTCATCATTGTTATTCGTTCAGCCAACTACACTCATTGTCAGCAACAATTCGTACATTCAAATTATTCAACGTGAATCATTGGCTGAATCTTTTGCGTCGCACGTGCCTTCCATGTTCTGCTCTCGCAAATTCGAACGAGATTCTAAAAAAATCGTATCTCGACGTGCAGAAAGGGTATACGAGGACCACGAGCTCTTGGTTGAGAATCTTCTTTTGTGGACGAGGGACTCGAAGAACAAATTGCTCTTCGTCGAGAGACCGGACAAGACTCAATTGTTCCTCACACCTGAGAAATATTTGCTCGGCACGGCGGACAGGAGCAACGCCGAGTACGATGATCACTCTCGAAACATACTTCTCGAGGAGTTCTTCTCCAGCAGTAACGTCGGTGTGCCCGAGGTATGACTGCAATTTGCCATATTTTAAAAGACCCTCACAATATTGAAACGTTGCACGGTCCTGTGAACATTGATACCCTCGTACACGTGAAACTTTCCGCGAAGCGCTGATATGGCCTGGAGCCAAAAAAAATTTTACCCTAATGAGCTGGCTCACATCGCTAGGGGTGGTCAAAAAACACGGTAAAATTACGAGCAACGCAGTACTCGCAGTCGCTAAAAGCGAAATTCAAAGGGAAATTTTCATTTCTTGTCGACGATTCAATCAAGTTTTTAATCTTTATCGTTTATTGGGATGAACTACAGAATGACTAAATACTGAGAAAAAAACATGGCTACTTGATAACTTACAGTTTAGCGAATATTGATCGAATTTCTGAAGATTGCAATTTTGAGTGACAATCATGAAGATTTATAGCGTAAGACGAATCAAAAACAAGTTAATACTTTCATCAGTAAAATGTTCGTTGGTAAAAAGAAACTTCATTATAGAACGTTCCAAATGCGTCGTAGCAAAGTCCTGACCTCACTAAATTGCTTTCTCAATCCTGAAAACTGTAGATTCACTCCATTTCGTCAAACTCCTTAGGCCCGTTTCCAAGATGAAATTTGCAAGAATTCTTCGTTAATTAAATAGTATAGTATATTGGGATGTTGAATAAGTTCTCACTGTTGTTGTCGTGAAAATTAATGCTTTATTTAAAAAAATAATTGTTACTGCATTCAAACGTTTCGAAACTGTTCTCCGATCAACTCCTGATCTTACAAGTTCAGCTAGCGTCTGGCATGAGTCTTCATGAAGTAATGACTCCAACTCAACACATCAAAATCATTAATTTCAAAGCATCTAAACCAATATCTGCATGTTGTTTGCGACAGAGCATGGTCATAGTAAGTCTCAACAAAAATGCGTGCTTCAGTTGCAGATTTTCTTTGAATAAAGTAGTACAGTAAAATTCCCGGCGAATATTCTTTTTGTGGCACGAAATTCGACAAGTTTAACACTGTGAAAAAAAAAGTTGTTTACACTTCGGCGCAATAACATACACGGCATTTCAAGCGTGCTTATCGTACTTCTTTATGCCTTGCTGGTAACGCCATCTGTTGGAAAGCAGCGAGAACTTGTTCGCCGTCTTAAGGGAAGTTTCTGCCTTGTTGGGCGAAAAAATGTTCGATTTTTCACCAATTTTTTATGCGAAAAATATTAAATATAGCATGTTGAAATTTGGTATGTCTACTAAACGGTCTTTATTGAACATGATTATATTTTTTAAAGTTTGACAAAACGTGGTAGCGGGAGTGGGAGAAGGTATGTCGGTGCGCCGGCGATGATATTCTTCGCTTGCGGAAGTGCTCCCACGCGCCCTAGATAAGCAATTGTTACGAAATTCGGCAGGCACGTGTACAACAAACGTATTCATTAGTCGAACTAGAATTATCCAAAAATATTCAAACGTTTTTATTTTATGAACAAAAAATTGCAAACATTTTTGGTAACAAAGTAAACTTCCCCTTAGATGGCTCACGATTTTTTTATTTTTCAATATTTCTTCTTGATTTTAGTTCGACGTATAAACAATATTGTACAAAGTGAAAATATGTTTGATTTTTTTGCTTCTGATCACCTGTCCGAGACTTAGGACTTCCGCAAGTGAAGAATGTCATCGCCCGCGCACCGACATACGTGGCTCCTCCCACTCCCACCACCATGTTTTGTCAAACTTTAAAAAATATTTCGATATTCAATAAAGACCGCGTAGTCAACATACCAAATATCAACATTCCATATTTAATCCTTTTCGCATTAAAAATTGGTGAAAAATCGAACATTTTTGGCCCAACAAGGCAGAACTTTCCTTTAATAGAATTTCTGTCCAAGTATTCCGCGTCCCAATAGCCTCCAAAAATCGATCTGCCATCAACCGTAAAACCGTTCGATGGCATGCAGTCAAATTACGTCACAGGCCTAAATTGAGCAAAGGAAAGACCAGTAATTTTCCAATGTTTCGCCCCACCGATCCAATGTCCACGTCAATTCAAACAGCTCTCCTCTCCCCTTTCACGAGCGGCATCTAAGAGTGTTCCTCTTGCAGGTTGAGGGTCCCCTCTACCTGAAATCCGACGGCAAGAAGGGTTGGAAGAAGTATCACTTCATACTGCGTGCCTCGGGGCTCTACTACTGGCCGAAGGAGAAGGCGCGAACGGCCCGTGACCTCGTCTGTCTCGCCACTTTCGACGTGAATCAGGTTTATCACGGTGTCGGCTGGAAGAAGAAATACAAAGCGCCAACGGACTGTTGTTTCGCGGTGAAGCATCCCCGTCTTCAGCAGCCAAAGTCAACCAAGTACATAAAGTTCTTGTGTGCCGAGGATAGCAGCGCGTTGGAGAGATGGATGGCGGGCATAAGAGTGGCCAAATACGGTAGGCAATTGATGGAAAACTATCGTACCCTCGTGGACGAGCTTGCCCAGGAGGATCTCGATCTGTTGGCGCACGCGAGATCTTGCTCGGTGAGCTCGATAGCCGTGCCACCCACGTCGCAGACGCAGTACAACACGACGTGCGAGAACGCGCGGCAGTACGCCGAGCTGAGCAGGCACAACGGTACGACCGACGTGAATGCCCGCCAGTACGACAATCAACGCCAGAGTTACAACAACGCGGATCAACGACAGAGTTACAACAACGACGGTAGGCTCAGCAGGGCGAGCAGTTCGAGTTCCAGCGGTTGTTTGTCGGACGGTGCACCGAGCAGTTGCGAGGTTGCCTTCGAGTGCGGTGAATTTCCAACCGGCACGATAAAGCGCAAGCCCTCGATGAATCCGAAGCTTCCCCTGACCTCGATAACGCGTCAGTTGAAGGAAGTCGGCGAGACTGTACGCGACGAGCCCGATTCGTGTCCGAGCCCGACGAGTTCAGGCTCGGGAACGCTCACCAGGCGACACAGCAGACGAAGAAGCGGCACGGACTCCGACAGTTCCGGCACGTTGAAGAGGCACCACAGATCGGGCAACGCGACTCCCGTGAGCCCAGTACCACCAGGCACACCGGTCAGGGACAGAGTAAGCCCAATGGGTTACAGCAGAACCGAATGCCAAGAATCCCCCAAAACTCCCACAAGTCCAGTGCAATCCTGCATGATGGAGTCGATAACTTCGCTGCCACCGCCTCCATCACCTCCACGGGTCGCCGAAGAGACGGAATCCGACGGTGAAGCTCTGCCACCACCACCACCCGAGATGTTCAGGTCCAACCTGTCGCTAGACTCACTTCCACCGCCACCCGCACCCGGTGAACTCTCAATGTGCAACACGACGGAACTCACCGGTTCCTGCCTCAGTCTTGCCTCGCTACCGCCACCGCCCAGCCCGCTGGTCGGCGAAACCGGCACCATCAGACGCGCCAGACCCAAACAATCCACACCAACCAACTCCATGTCACCTGACTCCACACCCACTCACACACCCGTCAAAATCAACGCGAACAATCATCAGATTTACGCATGCTCGAATCCAACGAACGGCTCAACGAGTCCCAACGTCAATCTGCAAAACAATCAAATATACACGAACAACGTGAGAAATTCGACGTCACCCCACAACTCGTATCCGGGCTCGACAGCCAGTACACCGACTTACCCACCGAGCTCACCGAACTTCGTATCACCGCCACCGTTCGTGCCCCCACCGGCTTACGGTGCTCAGCAGCAGCAACAGCAGCAGATCCAACAGAACGCCAATTCACAGCTAGTCCGACAGAACTCCAATAACGAGCCGATCTACGGTGGCCAATCGATACGCCCGAATCCCAACATGGACACGGTCCGAAGAAGCGCGATGAAACAGAATTCCGGACACTACGCGGCTCCACCGTATCTCGCTGAGTTCAAAGCTACCGCGAGCCCTCAGTCACAGAGAAGAGTGACGATACAGGAACCGCCGACCTCGCCCAAGGCGAAAACCGGCACCGGCAAGAAGATATCGTTCAATCTACCGCCCCAACAAGAGCCCGGGAGTCCGGCATTGCCGCAGAGAAAGCCAATGCCACCGAGAAGATCCGACAGCACGAGGCTAACGTCGCCCAAGAAATTGGCCGCTTCGGAACAAGCACCCCCTGGCGATTTCCTCAAGGATCTTCAACGCGTCATGAGGAAGAAGTGGCAGGTTGCCCAAAAGTGCAAACTCGACTCAACCACGACGCCTCACGAAGTATTGGGCTTCCGGGATCCACCACCGGCCATTGCCGATTACAGGGAGACCAACGTTTCCAATTGGGTGCAGGAACACTATGGCTCCGATAATCTGTACGAGAACGTTTACGCCACCGATCCCAATGCACCCGTCGAATACGCCACCAGCCCGACTCGCCAAAACTCCGTTAGATTCGCCGATGAGAATTGCAGTATGAACATTGCGAATGCCATCGCGAGCAAACGAAGACCACCGCCGCCGCCACCCAAAAGGGCCGAGACTACGCACTTGACGTCGCGAGCGATGCACTGACAATAGCAGATAATACAGCCTCATACCGAAAGACGATGGTATTGCTGTTTCTGCGGCTGGTGGAAGTAACGCGCAAGTGACAGGGCAGTGATTCGGTTAGAGCTCGTGTTTAGACGATTAGAGATACGTCCGGAGGGGAATTTTCCACCCTGAGCTTCACAGCGGCCATCATGCTGAGGCTGCTGTTCTCGCGTAGCTCGGATGTGGAGCAAAGCGGTATGCGGCGCTTACCTAATTTAGTCGGATGTGAGAACGTTGCTTTTCTCATCGTCGCAGTCCTTTCGATCGTACTCTTCGTCGGGAACGATCACGGATAGAACGTTTTTGTCAATTGTTTCGAAGTGAAGTTGCACTTGGCAACTGATGTAGGAATACATCGACAGGGAGATCACCGGGTTTTTCATGTTGATTGAACACGACAGGATAACGGACTGGCCGGAAGAATATGGACTCCCAAGTGATCTCAATGCTGGCGTTTCTCTCAAGTTCGGTTACTTTTCATTAAGTTTCGCAGCTGGAGTAATCCACGTTATCGCGTTTTTCACATCCTTTTTTTCGGCTTGTATGGCTCATCGTAACGCGGTGGTACGGTCGTGCGAGATTTTGGTGTCTTTTTTAGTCGGTGCACCGTGGCGCGGTACGGTATCACTGTCCATGTCTGTGTTTGTCGATCGTATGATATATATATATATATATATTGCGATATATTAGGAGGAAGCTTCAGCGGTTGTAAGCCGGGTCAGAATAGTATTGAGCCTTGAAAACTTTTTTGTACGTCCCACATTCGAACAACCTTTAAGGCATGTTCCTTTTCAAAGATGAATCTACCGAATCGTTTCCATCTTCGTGTAGAATGGCTCGTGTTCATTGACATGAGATGGCGATGTCTACCAAGCAAGAGGTACATGTGACGAGCTGTGAGAACTTTACAGACTCCAATTTGCAGCTTTAGGTCTGTGAACGAAGGTATCAAAGATGACGAAAGTGGTTGGAAGTGCGCTCCACTTTTCGAGCTGAGAACGCCAAGCGGTGAATTCGTCGAAGATCGTTGGTCCAATGGGACAAGCCGTGGCTTGTTCGGGGGTTAGGCTGCTGTGACGACCCGAAAATAAGGGTTCTTTGGAAAAAATCATGTTGAAGGGATGAGTAAGATGATTGAAAAATCGTTTGGAAATTTGTATGTACATTAACGAAGTTGTGTACCAAATTTTATTTAAAGACATTAATGATTGAAGAAGTTGTGAACAATCTCGTGAAGGATGTTTTAAACGTGTTTTGAACAAAGGTGTACTTTATTTTGGCCACCCGGTTAATATGAACAAAAAACACGAGTTTTTTTTTCTTGAGGCGAAGTAGAAGATATACCACGTGACATACGAGTGCGAGAGAGAGCTGAAATTTTCGAACAGAGATTTCTCAGAGATTAATAATATTTCGGGCAAGAGGAAATCATCAAGCTCTGCGTCAGGAAATTCTCCAGAGCCTAATGCTTTGTTTTTTCTAAAAAATTTAACCATCCATGAGAGAATAGGGTTGAAAAATTTATGAGGTTATGTTCACCCTGTACATGCCCTTGAAACAGATAGCATAGCTAAGACTGAACCAAGTTTTTTTTTTCGTTATCGTATTTCAATTATAAAAGAAAAGTTTTTTTGTTTCGATTTTCGAGGACAAAAGACATCATTACAATTTAAAAAAAACGTCGGCCAAGACTAAAGTAGTATTGGACTGAATAAGTTTACCGAATTTCAAACGAGATTGAAGTTTGCAATGTCGGGATGTCATGACAATTCATTTTTCTGAATTCCTTATGTTTCTCTTGGCACATTTTGCCTAAAAAAGCCTTCATTATTTTTCATGATGCCCAATTAGAGACCAGCAAACTGAATATGTGAAATAAAATTTGGTATAATTGAAAGAATGAGGAAATAAAAATGTGAAAAGGAACTTTCGTTGCATTCCAATGATGCAAACTTCAAGAATTTCGAGTCATACCGCTCCTCAGATTTCGAGAAATCGTGTACACCGTTTTGAAAAACATAGATTCGAGAAAAACGCGTTTAAAGTTTTACTAGCAGTTCTATCGTTGAAATGATAAGTTTACCTCCAATTTGCGATTCTGGCACCATAAGGGGGAATATACCTTTGGGAGGGCAAAATCAACGGTCATTTCGGACGATTTATTTAAGAAAAACAAAACAATATTTTTCAATTCGGTTTTTCATACATGTTAGTACAAGTCTCAAAGTAAAAGAATTAAAAAAAAAATACTTTGAAACAAAATGGCGGCGCAGTAGTCGATGAAAGAAAACTCCTTTTTTTCATAGTCCTCTACGAGCGTATTCGCACAGGTCACAATTTTTCATGCTAGAATAAAGAACGAAAGATATTTCGAAAGTAGATATAAAAAACTAGTCCAGTACGTAGGAACTTTTCACAATATTGATAAAAAAAATTGCGTTAATATGAAGAAAAAAAATGGAAAAAAATCGGTCGAAAATCGATCATAATTTTTTTTTAATATAAACTTATCGAAAAAATCCCACGTACTGGACTAGAAAATATTGTCAAGAAGCTACAGTTAAAATTTCAAGTCAACCGATTGAAAAATCGAGGCACTACGCATACGTGTCTAAAAACATAGTGTCGAGAAAAACGCGTTCAAAATTTTGAGTACTGTAAAACCATGGAAATTTCGTGTTCGCCTTTAATCGGCGATTCCTGGACCATACAATTGTCCTTTTAATTCAATATTCTCTTGCTCTTCTTCTTTTCTGGAAGATGTTGGAAAAAAATGCAAAAATAAATGTACAATTTCCAAAACACCCCATAAGTCAGACCTTTCTCTCCAATTTGAGTTGCCTCAAGCGACGAACGAGAGTTTTGACATTTTCACGGCAGCCTAACCCCTCAAAGGAGTAAAAAAAACCTTCACACTACACGATGAAACTAAAGAGAATGGAAATTCTTCGCGCAAACTGCGGCAGATTGAACTTAATCGCCCGACGACCGTGCGCGTCGAACATTTGTTTGCTAAACATCGCGCATCAACTTAGCAATTGACGACCATCGAATTTTTCAAACTTGCATAAAAACACTTTTTCTAGTCTCAGTATTCGACCGCGCCGCTGAATCCTTCGTCGCGAACGATACAGGTTTATAAATATATATATATATATACATAGTATATAAATAAATAAAAAACGAAGAAAACAAAATAATCTTACCGATAAGAGAAAGACATGAAAAATCGGCGCGGAGAATGTGATTCTCCGGCCAAAGCGTAGATAATGGGAAAAAAAAATCGTAGAAACATTAGCCTCTAAGACTTAATGTCGCACATGTTAAGGATGTGATACGTAAATCGTAAGCCAGCTTATGCAACGATCGTTCGAAACGCTACTCCCGATTGTGGCTCAGTACGCGTTTGGCCGATGGAAAAACATACGCACAATAATAACTTGCAAAGAGCGATACAAAACGGTATTCCGATGCGTGTACCAGTGACGTAAAAGAAAACAAAACAAGCAATCGCGGTATAATAATTACGATCGAAGTTCGGCAACTGATTATAGCGATTGCTAAACGATCAATTAGGCCTGCTAGGTTTTGCATATTTTTCAACGCGTAAGACGAGTTTTGTAATCAAGGTGCTTTATATACGAACATTTACACTGTGACGTCTACTTACGATAACTGAGAAATAATTGAATGCATCTGTATATCGATTCTCAAGCATATATGTATATATAAATATATACAGTGGATAAAAAAAGTGTTTTTAAACGTCGTCTTTATCAAATTATCCTTGGAAAAAAATTAAGTGCTTTATTAAGTTTCTGTGTTCGATAGCTTCTCCTAAATATACGTGGTGTCCGCTTACAAAAATCTTGGGAGAACACGAACATAAAAATAAAGCCGAATTAACAACAGTTTCGTGTGAGATGCACAAATATTTTTTTTACCCACTGTATATATATAGATACATATATATTTATATATATATATGTATATGCAGGGTGTCCCAGAACTGAATGCATTCCCTGGAATGGAGGGTTCGGGGTGAAATTCTGAGTCGATTGATATAAGCATGTGTGGGTCTCAGATCAACCCCTGAATTAATATTAATTTTTAAAGGCGGGCCAATCACGTGCGCCCAATGAGCCGGCATATGTCGGTGAGCGCCACGCCCGTGTGTGGTGCCTGTAGGTGCGGTGCTCCCGCCAGCTGGCTCATCGCGCGCACCTCATTGGCCCGCCTTTAAAAATTGATATTAATTCAGGGGTTGATCTGAGACCCACACATGCTTATATCAATCGACTCGGAATTTCCCCCCCAACCCCCCCATTTCAGGGAACGCATTCAGTTCTTAGACACCCTGTATATATATATATATATATATATTGTATATGCTCACATCTCTCTCGCCCTCCTAATGCCCAGTAATAAATGTAACTGTCGTACGAGTAATGCTCGATGAGGCCGGAGCTACACTAGAATTTACTTATCACAATACGTGGACCTCAATGTGCGTTGTAATATTTCTTTTTGTTTTTTTGTTTTTTTTTTTGGTTCATAAGCCCGGGCGATTTGGCGTGAAAGATCGTCCGTAACTCTCATCCACTCTCATCCGTAACTGAGATCTCGTTAATGCCATTTTTTGATAACGATATACATTTATGAACAACGCGAAGTAACTAAACGAGATAAAGAAGAAAACGTAATTATTAAGCATTTCAAGGAGAAAAATGAAAAATAATCGCGATTATGTCTCGATGTAAATCGATGTATACTTCGGGAAATTCTCGAATTTCCGTCACGTGCCCGAGAATCTTGAGTACGTCTGTGTAGGGAAAGTCCCGTCAACACAGCTCGCTTTTGGCTCGCATTCTTGCGCGATAGGAAATTAATCACGGAGACGAAGCGGACAGGCATATTGTACTTTTCTTTTACTTTTAAACAAGCGCATTTTTTTCTTCGTTTGCGCCAACGTCGGGAACATTTCAACGTCGTGTGTAACGCGCTAGAGACTGGTCGAGAAACTTCACGAGGTTCTGATAGAATTCTTCGCTGTCGTTACGTGGGCCGATTTATCGGCATGTTCGTGAAACACGTTAGTAGCGAATGTATTTTTTTTTATTTTCGTAGACGAAGCGGAAATTTGTCTTTTAAGATCGTATCGATACAACGACGTCTTCTGAAAGTCAGGCCGATCATAATAATGCTCATACTGCGCAAATAGAGGGAATTTTACAACAGAAGTACGAGTAGATTTGAAAGGAAGAAAAAGTATGCGCGCGCATCGAGTAATCTACTCCAAAATGGGAGTGGGCACACACACGCACACACACACCGCACTATATGCCGATGATGATGTTTTTGTATCCATATTCCGTAGAAAAAGTCTTAATCGCGTAAATCTTTGTGACTATAGATAGTTTTCAATTTCATCCCGTATTGTCTATCCTGTTGATCTTCAACATTGACAATATCGCGCGAAGTATCTCGATTCGTATCGAGCTTCATAGATGCATCGTCACTAACGTGAAAAATACCGTGAATTAATACGTTATTAGCCGCCACGGATAGCAAATGATTCGAATAATATTGGAACACGAGGGAAAATCATTATTTCGGACGCCGAACGAGGAGAAGAATTTTTGTCGAAAAAAAATATGTGTCTTTCGTGGTGAATTGCGAGATAATATTTGGGCAATGAAAAGAAATTAACGGAATTTAGACAATTCGCGATTTAACGTGCGTACTTCGGGTAGACACGACGATTAGTGCAATTGGCGAGAAAAAAAAACGACGAGTTAATCGAAATTCTAATTCAACGATAGTAAACGACGTATTTTTATTGTATTTTATGTTTAAAGGAAGAGAAAAAAAAAAGCGTTGAGATGAAATCCTTAAAGTCTTAAGTTGTACGTATGTTTATGTAAATATTGTAACGAATGGTACTACGGAGAAAAGAACAAACATTTACTATTGAAGATATTGCGATGGATTAATATAAACACACTATTTATGGATAGCAGCGAAGAATCGATTTTAATTGGAATTATATATGATTTTCGTTGAGTACGAACGACGATCGCGGTAAGAGTGATTCTTTTTTTTTATATTAAAATTTGAACGAATTCTTTCGATCGAGTGAAAAATGAAATAAAAAAAAACAATAAAAGAAAGTAAAGAAAAAATGGTCATGTGCTTTCATTTGCATATCCCGTGCGAAGGAATTTTTTTTTTTCGTATGTTCAGCTTTTACGAATTCTATGCCCATAGGTAATCCGCTGTGTACTTTGATATACTAGACATAGATTCTTTCGAGTTTATTCAGCTTATCGACTATGGTGGAACTTAGAGAACTGTGACAATACTGTTCTTTCGTTTTTCGTTCGGAAAAGTCGACGTCGATTAATATCGGACAAGAGACATGCGATATGTGTCGTTAAAAAAACAACATACGCACCGCAGGTTAAATTACTATGGGTACGTCATATTTCATGTTTTTATGTAAATAAATTTTTCGTATATTTCAATTGAGATAGTCTTTATTTATTGATCCCACCTGGCGATTCTTCCGTCTTTTTTCATCGTGAAAACGCAGTACCGATCGGATCTATGTTCCGAAATGTATCTTTTTACGAGTCCGCGTAATTATTTTCTAGTGGATTTGACGTTTACGAATTTGGGATGAGGCGATTTGTAAATGATGAATTATTTACAAATGAACAAGATCATGAATAAACTGTACTTGTTAAAAAAATGTCCTTCCTTATTGATTATTTGCTTCAAATATGTTAACGCGTTAATTCTGGTGCTCAGTTTGTTGGTTTGGTTAGTCGCATTTTATTCTGCTTCCAAACTTACAATTAGATACAAGGAAACGTCTCGAGGTGTGTCGAGGTCAAAAACGTCCGATTTTGATGAAATTTTGCATGTTTTTAGAGTAGGTCAAAAGAGTTGATACCTATTTTTTTATATCTGCGGAAAGGGGTGATATTTCGAGGGGTGAACCGCAACCTTGGAAATGAGGGTGTTTTTCGCTTTCGGCGATGACTCTTTAAGGCAGTAGTCTGCTTTACAGGCTTCAAAAAATCGATTTGAAGAAGAGGAAGGATTATTGTATGGCCCGGGGAGAGCTGATTAACATCTAATCAGTGTAAGTATCCAAAAACTTATATTTTTTTGGACCGAAAACTTTAAAGCCCGTTTTCTCGAGTTTTCACTTTCACAAGTTTTAGAAAACGGTGCCGGCGATAGCAAAAACAATATATGTCCGATCGAAAAAAAATCAAAGTGATCTAGCTTCAGTATTGAATTATCTTCTATTTGAACTAAAAAAGTTGGACAAACGTACTATTTAAATTACTTGTTTTGCAACTTAAAGTGAATTTTTTTTCTCAAAAAAGTGAATTTTTTTTTCAAACTTCGAAAAAATTTGGAATTTCATCATTTCTTCATCGCACGACCTCCATCACCGGCACCGATTTACAAGTGCAGACTCCAGGCGCCCCAGAAAAAACGTTACAACTTTGAAAAATTTCAATATTTTTTAATAATAAAAATTGTTTTTTAAAGCTTGAATATAATACACTATCGTCTCAAAATTTCGTTTACCGCAATCATTTCCTTCCCTTTCAAAAAAATTGCTGAAAAAACGCTTTTTTCCGGCTTCTAAAGCAGACTACTGCCTTAACGGAATGAGATACGAAGAATTTTCAAATTGCAATAGTGTTTCACTTTTCGAGTATTATATATTGGAGATGGGGACAGTGCAGATGACGATAAATTTCATATTGTTTATTGCAAAAATACAATTTTTAATGCGTATTTTTGAAAGTTTTTATCTGATCGGGATGTAAATTTGCACATGTGTAGAGAATGGAAAAGGAGCGGAAACGTGTTTTTTTTGTTTTTCCGCTGTCTTGCAATCAAGGGATTGAAAGCGCTCTTTGATTTTTTGGCCAATACCGACGTATATGCAGCCAACCTTTTGCGATACCCGGTTATGTCTGGGCCAATACAAACCTCGTTAGATGGCTCTGGGACATATTTATGTAAAATACAATCGCTCCACCCCTCACCCTCTCTGATCCGGCATTGAAAAATATTTGCCGCAATTAAAGGGAGTCAAAATTAAAGTAAAATGAGATAAAATATTCGATACTAATTTTTGCGGTTCGGGAAAACGTCATTTTCGAGAGGTTGAACGCACCCGTAAAAATTTGTATTGTTTATTCATTTTTGGACTGTAAAGTTGTCATAGCCGGAAGGGATTCGTCCATTGCAATCTCACTGACTCTAACTGGTTCCACAAGAAGACTGTCACGTCGCCGATGACAACGAAAAGATGGCCAACTTTTTCAGTGGATATCTCGTATTTATTTTATAAGATTTTCTACTGTATGACGTTTTGATGAGTACCCATCATTTTCTTGATATCATTTTCTACTCGAAAGCCCAAATTCTGTTAAAAGTTTTCAAATTAGTCTTTATAATCTCGCTAAGTATTCAATATTTGGGCGAGTACTTGGTACTCGAAAAATTACCCGGCAGTCAAAAACATATAGGACATTTAGAAAAGTTTGATAAATTTCAAGGTGTGAGGATTATTTGGCCCTTGGCTCTGGCACAAATACTCAAACGAGCGCTCGCCATCCATGAAAATACTCGATTCTTGGTTAAGTGCCCAGCACTTTGAGAAATATCCGATACTCGTGTTGAGACGCTTCACTACTTAGGTGAGCCGTAGGTACTTCAACGAGTGTCTAATACTCAATATAGAGAAGTGTTATCCAGAAAAATCATGTTCACGCAGATAAGGACCAAGTTGGCTCATGAATAGCGAGAACTTAGATTAGTCGGTTCTTGAATAAGCACTTGCAGTATTCAGTACTTGGTTCTTGAATAAGCACTTGCAATATTTGGTACTTGGTTCTTGAATAAGCACTTGCAGTCCGTGATACTCAGGCAAGTCCTATCACTACCTGGAATAATACTTGGCACTTAGAATAGTGACCAGTACTCAGATAAACACTTCGTACTTCATAACGTTATTTTATCTAGGTGACTAGCCGGGACTTCAACAAGTGCCGGGTATTCGGATATATACGGGGTATGCCAGAAACACACTATTTACTTAGATGTACCGAGTACTAAGTACTCTCAGCAATAGTATTTTTTTTAACTGTCCAAATTAAAAAATGCGGTATTTGCTCTAACTCACACAAATGAGAAATCTAGTCAGCGAATTTTGCATTGAAAAAGTATCACTGATCGCTGTTTGAAAATCGATTTTGCTACGACAACTTAAGGGGCGTAGCAAAAACTTTAGCGTACTTTTAGCGTAACACTTAAACTTTTTTGTAAGTGTCACCAGTGTGACACTTACAAAAAATCGATTTTTTTGCCTTTTTCGACAGTTTATACTTTCAAGAATATCATTATCATTTATATTAATATCAGTTTATCTTGCGAAAATCGATAGTTAAATCTTTAAAAATCATTTTTCAGATTCTGGTCATCTATCTTCGTCCTTGAATCAACATAACTGTTCAACAACAATATAACTGTTGTTTATTGCACGTTCGCATAGTATAAAGAATATCGTGAACATTTTAACATCGAACTCCTCCTATCGAACTTCTGATTAACTACAACGAGATCTGTTATCGCTCACAATGAAAACTAAATATTTACTTGCATAAACTTTGCTAAGTTCGATTTGAACAAAAAATTAAACATGTATAATGAAATAACTATCTGCGAAATAAATTACGGGAATTAAAAAAATTCTGAGGTGCTATTTCCAAAATTTTCCGATTCGATGATTCCGGAAATTGTCCAAAAAATCACGATTTTCATTCATTTCTTGTAATCGTTGTAATGATTTTTAAAAAAGGCAGACATCTCAGATAATACGTCTATATAACAAAATTAATACATGAATCAGTTATTACAAGGATTTTATATTTGCAATAAATTGGTTATCGACATTTTCTATCAAAATAATTTTAAAAATCCAATAATGAAAGAGAAGAAATAAATCATCTCATGTGGCAAAAATAGCAATTATCGAAACACCTGGTTAAACCTAGAAAATTGCGTGCTAATTTTTCAATATAAAGGTCATTTTTTTCTAATTCCTTCAACTAAGGCGAACTGAAAGTTTGATTAAATCTTTTTTTTCTCGAGTATATGTATATAAAGAAAGGAAGAAAATTGGAATACGCAGTGAATTCAGATAACGCTAGAGTAATACACTCACAATTTCCCTAAATTCCTTTGATCCCCGAGTATAAAAGCGCGAGCAAGTATTCCCAACGTAGGACTTGCATTCACACTCTTTAACGTGTCACTTCTGTCTTCGTGAATTTTTAACGCATATTACCCCCGACATGAGCATTATTATATTTTACTTTTAGTTTATATTTTCTAACAAGATTGTAATGTACGATTTTTTCCCTTAAAATCCCCGCCTTCATATCTTGATAAGAAAAGCCAAAACCGGTATTTATTATTAATCAATTAGCTTTACATACTTTCTTTTAATTACTTTTTGTGTGGAAACTCTAACTCTGAGAAGATTTTGTTTCGCTTCGATAACTTATTTACTAAAATCAAAATTTCCACAAATAACCCTCAATAGTACTCAATAATTTTCCTCATTGTTCGGTGCTTTCACTTTGGGTACTAAGCAAAATGGTTTTAAAAAATCAGCTGCATAACATGAAATTTGCGAAAGTTAGAATGATAACAAGAAAACACACTCATCCTTTTGGGCATTATTTTGGAGCATTACTTTCGACGTTCCGAAGATTTCTGTTCATATTCTTATTGAACTTTGAAATTGAACTATCGCCGAAACCAAACAAAAATAAAACTTTCCCTACAAGGAAAAAATGTACTACTCACTTCTGCAATTACATAAATAGTGAATGTTATGTATACTTCCAAAAAATATAAACTTTGGTTTAGACTGCATTTTTTTAAGCTGATTCTTGTCTCTAAAACGTGTCACCCCGATTTTCTGTAACCAGATCCGTTGAAATACATATTATTTAAACCTAACTACATAAAAAACATTTTTAACATGGCCCAATGGGGACGTTGAAATGGGGTCAAATTCGCGAGTGATTTTAGGCCGATTTTTTATTACAGCAAAAATGGGTGTGACTTTATTCTCTCTCCTCGCATTGCTGGTAGTCGTGACCACGGTGTCGTCTTTGAAAAACAATATGTTGGTAGGATAAAGTCATTTTTTAAAGATCGTCTACCCTTCTCAATTCTTATAACAAAAAATGCTGATTTTTTTTTACTCAATAAAGCTGCCGACCAAGGCCATGAGTCTACACGAACAATGTATAGCTAAGCCAGGATTTGACGGGGAATGCTGGGTGAGATCTTTTTTAATTCCGGTCTACTTAAATTAGTTCTTTGAACTTTTTTTTAAATTCAAAATCAATTCGACTCTTGGGAGTGCGATATTTGCGGCCCCTAATTCTGACTACGCAGTCTTCATATTTGACCCAAAATAAAACTTCTTTCAAGAGTGGTAAAAATCGTAATTCGATCCTTAAGGGGGTTTTAAAGTTTATATGAAACAACATATTTTTTGGTCAGATTTGCTTGAAACTTAGTATAAATACTCGCCAATGCAAATAATTCAACATGTATTTGTTTGGTATGTTTATGCAAACCCAAACAAACACAGTTAAGGGGTTAAAAGTACAACTTGACTGTCTATACGCACCGAGCAGCGAGGAAAACATACAGTGTTATATATAAAATAAATTTGGTAAGTTTCAAGTAAATCTGGTAAAAAAATATGGTTTCTCATACAAACGTTAACACTACCGTTTAAGGGAGACTTTGTCCTTGGAGTGCCATATTTCAGGTGTTTACATTTTATTTTTTTTAAAGGAAACGAGTAAAGCTTTTTGAGTGCGGTTTTTTTCTTGCTTTTATTCATGATATACAGAACGTTACAAAAAATTTTTTTTTGAAAAAAAAAACAGAATGGCGGCCGTTGCAGCTCCGCGAAAACAGGTCCTCAAATCGCGGGAGGTAAACGGCTGACATCACTGCCCCCTCTTTGTTGATCGGAAACACAAATTCAAAGCATATTATCAATCTGTGACCCTTTGGTCATGGAATGAGGGATGGGTTTTTCGTTTAGTACAAATTTCGGAAAATGGCGGCAATTAAAAAAAATCGAATTTTCGCGTTTTTTTTCGTATAAAAAGATAAATAATAAATGCAAAAATGTATCTATCGAAAAAACGATCCGTCATTCCGTGAAGACATATTTTCTAAGTATGCACTCCAAATTTGAGATCGATGTGTTAATTACAGCGGTCAGGAGAATGTCAGCCATTTTTAAAAACGTGTTTTTGAGAAAAACGCGTTTAAAGTGTTGTAATGTGTTTACAAAAATGTGTTCATAATTACCGCTAATCGGCAATGCCTGGTCCATAGAGGCATCCCTCCTCTTCTTCTAGCTGCTCATGTTGAGCCGCTAACATCTCCCGCTGCATTTCAAAGACAAATTTGCTGAAATAAATGTTTAATTATTCGTATTTTAGTGTATTTATGCCAAGTGTCAAGTAAACCTGACAAAAAATATGTTGTCTCATACAAATTTTATCACCACCGTTTAACCCTCATAAGGGTCGAATTTTTAAGGCTAAATTTTGGAAATTGTTGAAATAAATATTTAATTATTTGTATTTTAGTGTATTTATGCCAAGTTTCAAATAAATCTGACAAAAAATATGTTGTCTCATACAGACTTTAAAACCCCTGTTTCACCCCCTTACGGGTCGAATATCGATTTTTACCACCATTGAAAAAAAGTCTTATTTTGGGTGAAATATAAAGGCTGCGTGGTCAGAGTTATGGGCCACGGATATCGTAATATTCCCATGAAAAAAAACCCTAATTTGAAAACCAATAAAAAAAGTTGCAATGTTTTTCTTCCACTTGATGAAAATTTGTATCTGGTCAATTCCAATATAAACTAATTGCCAAATCAAATGTCAAAATAGTTCAAATATGTATTATAGACAAATTTACGTTTGTAGGTGAACTTTTTTTTTTCACCAATATTTATCAAATTTGATAAATTACATTTTTGATAATTTCACTTTTGGATTCTTGGTTCTTCGTATTCCGTGCACATGGAGATAGGAAAAATAAACAGGAAATTGAAACCCGAAATTTGAACACCTCAATAGACTCGGTTTTTCTGTTATAAAAATCTCTCAGGACCAACCGAATCGGAAACTACCCACATTGCGGCTCGGTCGTCTGCGCTGCTTCAACGTCCCGGGGCAGTAAGTACCAGGCACATTTTTTCGAAAATGCACCCGATGGACTTAATGCGGCGATCGCAAAGTAAGCACTTCACGTGATCGTGGACCCTCGATTAAATTTTTTTTACAATATATTTTGCATCATTTCCTATCATTGACGAGGATTTTTCTCCGCCACACCGGAAGAAATTCTTTGTTTGAATCAATTGAATGCAATGTGTTTGACGGATATTTATCTTGAGCAACTATATTTTGGTTCCTTCCTGCTAGTGTAAATAATTTAAAAAAAAATCACTTCCATCGTTGTAAAAGATTTAAAAAATGGTTTATTTAATTAAATTTTTTTTCAACCATGTAATTTTCTTAGAGTCAGTTGTAATCAATCGAAGTATTTAGTTCAAGTAAATATATAATTTAATTGAATGTCACACAACATTCCAATGAGCCACGATTTCGACTAAATTTATCTGGCCCAAACAAATAATTTCTACTGCTGTATATAAATTTTAACATATTCATGTACTATGTTCATTGACTAAAATTGCATGTACAGGAAAGCTGGAGTAA
Organism: Ophion ellenae; assembly: GCA_963210295.1. Lineage (NCBI taxonomy): Eukaryota > Metazoa > Arthropoda > Insecta > Hymenoptera > Ichneumonidae > Ophion > Ophion ellenae. The sequence goes on from OY723387.1 coordinate 43,139,901, forward strand.
TAAAAAAACATTAAAATTTTCAGCTAAAATGTCAACGTTCTTGAGAAAACAATACACGATCTGGCAGTTTTTTAGCGGCTTTATCATTATTTTCAATTCGTCAAGTACTCTCCAATTTTTGTGATTATGTTAGGGGATGAAAAAAAATAACAAATGCGTTTGATGTACAGCGCAAAAAGCTCCGATTGTAGACTTTGAAAAATAAATTACATGTATAAATTCTTTTTAGCGATTTGCCAACCATTTTCTGTCATTTTAAATGCAATAAATTAATTTTTCCGAATCTATTAAAGATTTATTTTTTCTAGATCTTTGTGCCAATTGATTCCGAGTGGAGCGGAACTTCCGAAATCTTCCACCATTCATAACTCGCCGCAAATCATCCAAATGCTTTTTCTAAAAGTTTAAAGCGTACAATTTTTTTTGTTAAATGCAGGGTTGCTACCAGGGACGTTGCCAAAAATTACCTCGGAAAAATTGACGGACTATTGCGAATGCTATGTCGTTGGCGGTACAAACACTCGACGCCCCCAACGCAACGGAGCAACAACATTTATAATCGTTTACCTTTCCTTTTCAACCTAACAATTCTGTATTCGAAGTGTCTGTGTCATTTTAACTTTATTTTTATCTCACGCCGTTCACAAGTTATATAAAAAAAGGAAAAAAGCACTAATTTTAAGGGTGCGTTGAATCTCTCAAAGATGGCGTTTTGCCGAAACAACAAAAATCGTCTCGAATATTTAGATTCATTTTACTTTCATTTTGACTCATTTTAATTTCTGCAATTTTTTTTTATACCGAAGAGAGAAACCCTAGGGCGGTTTCCTTGTCAAAGGAGGGTGAGGCGCTGGGGTGAGTGTATTTGCCATAAATATTTAATAAGGTCATCGAACGAGCTTTGTCAGCCGGGCAAAAGGTTGGCTGATAATGCGTCGGTATTGGCCATAAAATCAAAGGGTGGTTTCAACCCCTTGATTGCGAAGTCATAGAAAAACAAAAAAACACGTATCCACTACTGTTCTATCCTCTACACATGTGAAAGTTACATCCCCATAAAAAAACGCATAGAAAAATTGCGTTTTTACAATGAACAATATGAAATTTGTTGTTATCTGCACCATTATCATCTTCAATGTACAGTATTTGAAAAATGAAACATCATTCCAATTTGAAATTTCTTCGTATCTCGTTCCGTTGAAGAGTTGTCTCCGAAAAACGAAAAACACCCTCATTTTGGAAATGAGGTTCCGAGGATATAGAAAAAAAAATTATCGACTATCTCGAGCCACTCTGCAACTGTGCAAAATTTCATAAAAATCTGAGAGGTCATTCGGGACGTTTCCTTTATGTCATTTTTTGTTTTACCGGCTGGTGGTACGCTGCCAATAATGGCTTAATTCTGTTCTGAGAAAAGTGTTGAGTACAATTTTTACCGACTTATGGCAAGTTACCCACGAAACAATCGAAATCAGTCGTGCAGAAGCTTGAAATTATTTTTTACCGACTGAAGGTAAGTTATCGGCAGTACCGGCTGAGAAAAAATGTCGACATGTTTCCTATACATGGTATAGAAGATACCGCACTGTTTTATCGATATCTATGTCTTCCGGCTATCCAGTTTACCGGGGTGACGTTATTTCTACCATAAGCGACGTCAGCTCATTTTGGTTGAAAATCCTTATTAGTTTAAACGTAATCTGTCTAAAATAAAGTTATACATAAAGTAACGCGACTTTGGTAAATCAAAGTTGAGAAGGTAAGTTATCGACAACTGTCAAAAGAGGAGGCCTGCCAACAAGATATATAAATTTGCTTTCGAGATTCCGATGATATTATATCGACCGTCGTTGTCTTCGAGTATTTCCACTGAAAGCCGAATGTGCAGAATCGACATTCGAAAATTATGCTTATGTTTTTTTAACTTGGAATAAGTTGATATTTTTTTCATCAGTTATTAACAATTATTATGTCAATTTTCCTCGAAGAATAATATTTTTATTTTTACGATTCTCAAATGTCATTTGAAAACATTTTTCAAAAGCATCGCACCATGATTGATTTTATTCAACGGCACCTTTTTTTATCGCGATTGAACTTTTTTTGTGAAATCAATTAAGATAAACGATTTATGCAACATTTTTCGATTTTAAGGTAATTCGGAGCTTCTTTGGGTTCACCAAAACATTGTCATATCACATTTTCATCAAACATATCACATTTTTACCGTCATATCAGCTACTACTGAGTATAGATAAATATAGTCGAACAGTGTTATTAAAATATTGTTATTAACATTTTTGTCAAAATAGTTGGTACCATTTTACCTTTTAGTCAAAATAGTTGGTGCGTTCGTTATACTGGTGTTCAGATATTTATTTCTATTCGACACACAGAACAATTTAATAAACTATGCTCGACTGGTTGAGTGAAGCTGTAAAATAAATTGCCAATAAGTTGTCGGTGTCCAATTACTCTCCCTATATTCCATAAGGTAAAGTGTGGAGGGTGGAAGCGTAACATGTTCGGAGTCGTAACTCACTTTAATAAAATGCGTTCGTTTCTAATATTTCTTTACCACTTCGACACACTTGACGGACATAAAGCTCGGCAAGATTGAATTTTCTAGGATCTATACGAGGTATTTTCCAATTCCAACTTGTGAAGAGAAAAAGAGGACGGGCGAGAGGCGAGAGGCTGAGGGAAAACACAAAGCTCATGAGCTTCTTGTATATCGACAAGAAAAGTTTCCTACCAATGTCTTATTTTGCCACGTGCGTTTTTAAAATGAATTAGTACGACGATTTGTAAAATAATCCAATTCGTATGAAACTCGAATTCCCCCTCCCTCCAGTCGTACTCTAAAAAAACGATACATTGAGGGGTTAGGTGCTATAACGACCCGAAAATCAGGGTCATTTAAAAATATTATTTTTGAAAGAATAAGTAAGACGATTGAAAAATCGTTTGGATATTTATTTGTATGTACCTTAACAAAGTAGTGTAGCAAATTTCATAAACAAATAATAATAGTTGAAGAAGTTATAAACAACAAGTTCAACGGTGTACTTGATTTTGGCCATCCGGTTGACCTGAAGCAAAAAAAGAATTTTTTTTTCATAAAATAGCAATATTTGCTAAGACTTGACCGAGTGTTTTTGTTATCATGTTTCAATCATAAAAATAATGTTGATTTTTTTTCTCGATTTTTCGAGGAAAATCACATCGTTACTGTTGATAATTGATGAAAAAAATGTTAAGAAGAAAAACGTCGGTCAAGACTAAACTGATGTTACACTGAATCAGTGTGCCAGGTTTCAAATCAATCTGTTTGTTAGATATCGAGAAATCGTGTACACCATTTTGAAAGACACAGTATCGAGAAAAACGCGTTAAGGGGAGGGTAGGTGTTTGCACTTTTGAAAAATCGATTGTTTTGTCTCTTCTTATAGTTAAGCATTTCAAGAATATAATCCCAAAATTTCAAGTCAATCAGAGCAAAACTCTCGAAGTTATTGACCATTTAGTCCCGCTCTTCTAACACTGTAGCTCCGACATCTCTAAACTTCGAACGCGTTTTTCTCGAAACCACTTTTTCAAAGTCCGTCTTCACTGCCCTTTAAAAACTACATGACCGATTTATTTCAAACTTGGTACACACTTTCTACATATAAAATACCTCCTCTCAACGGTTAGATTGAGATTTTTTTTTACATTGAGGGGGTTTTCCACCCCCAAAATGGCGGAATTTTTCGTGAAAAATAGCACTTTTCAATTTACATGACCACCAAAAATGTAGAAATGAAAAAAAAATTATCAAAGACCGTTGGGGGGAAGATTTGATGATACTTTGACTAAATTTTAATGGTACTTGATTTCAGATAATTTCTAGCTGAGATACAGTGAACACCGCAAATCGTGTTTTTCCAAAGGCGTTCTTGGAAAAGCTTTGTCACCGGCTTGTTTGTGGATATTTTCGCGTACAAATTTCACGGAATTTTCTTGAAATGACACTCAACAGTGTACAAAAGGTTTCAATAAATTTACTCTATCCATATGCATGAAAAAAAATCGCAAACAGTGTTTCTTTTTCACGCTGGAACCCCTACCCTCCCCTTAAAAGTTTTACTAGCAGTTCTATCATCGTAATCATAAGTGAACGTTCAACCTGCGATTGCTGCACCATATATTCAACCTTCCCCTTCAATTTGAGTTGCCTCAAGCGACGAACGAGTGTTCGCCATTTTCACAGTAGCGTAACCCCTTCACATGATAATGGCTCAAAATATTACTGTATTGCAATATTTTTAGCCATCCACTAATAATATAATCTAATATTCCACCGAAAAAAAACTCTGTCATGGTTAAACCTACGATGTACGTTAAACGTCCAAATTCTTCCCAGAAATTATTTAACTTCCCATTATCATGTCAAGGGGAGTCTAACATTTTACCCAAACAGAAAACTCTGTCATGGTTGAACCTACCATGGACTATTAAACACCCAAACAAACCCAAAAATTAACCCTGCTGCACATTTTCACTGCAAAAGAAGCGCCATAAAAAATGCAACCCTTCGCAATTTCAAGTTTCGTACAAGATTGAGGCTTCCTAAAAAAAATGATTACCCCGAAGAGATAGGTGGTTGCCTCAGCGATGAATCTTTGAGCTCATACCTTCGAAACTTTGGAACATTCTTTCCCTGTCCAAATCCCTGAACGTAAGATCTTTCTCCAGAATTCCAGTCAGCTGAGGATTGATTCGTTCCCTCACCAATGCGTAGGTGCGTACTTCGGAAATTTCAATATCCGTAGAAACGGCGAATGTTCGTCTCGAGTGATCGAAATAGTTTCAATCCCGTACGAAAACGGTAAACCGAGGGCTGCTTAGTATCCTGGTCGAGGGCAAAGTCGCTTAGAAAATTGGCACGGGTTTGCAGGAGCTTTTATATATATATATATATATATATATATATATATATATATATATATATATATATATATAAAGAGAGAGAGAGAGAGAGAGAAGCGATGGTACAGAGGTTGCCAGAGTTTGCTGTACCATACACAACGGATCTCTCCCTCATTTTTCCAGTTTCGTTTTACGACTACTCACGGGTGTCGTGCGTGCTACTTTGCGTTTACGTCCCATACGTGTCTCTCGAGCACTTTCATATCCCTCACTGAGCATGGCCGTCCATACGTTTTTACGCATGTGTAGTGTACGTATATGTGGAAGGTTTGATCATCAGAAGGGCGTGGAATATGTGTCCTCAGGTAAGTCAGATACGCCTGCGTTTATCTTCAAAGTTTCTAATAAATCCACACGCGCATCTCCGTCGCATGAAGGGCGGTCGATTTTAGGTAGGAGACTTCGTCATTCAAGCAGAATCGAAAAATTCACCCTTACAGTTCCACTGTACCACGCGACATCGCCATTCCGCGTTTCAACAGTTCGCTCCTTAGGTCGCATCTCCTGATCGATGAGTTTATATTGAAGTAAAACCGGTGATAGAATTGTGAGTGGAAGCTGAAGATCGGACAGTCTATGGAAATAGCTATGCAGAAAGGAGATCGGAACATAAGGCTTTGGCAATCTGGCAGTTCGATTTCGGCATCAAACTGCCCAACTGATACTTCGGACGACCGTTTGTGGGAAAACTAACGAAATGGACTGCATTCTCATAGGAAAAGCTCCTCGTATGCGTCGCGTAGGAATCTCTAAGATCGGCGCCAACATCTCCAAAGGCTGATTGGTGACTTTGATCCTCAAAGGTGCATGACGTTCAAAGCTGGGCATGATCATCAATGCTATATGTCATTCATGATCATGCCCAGATGTCACATGACAGATGTCATTGGTGATCATGACTAGATGTCACATGACAGATGTCATTCATGATTATGACTAGATGTCACATGACAGATGTCATTGGTGATCATGACTAGATGTCACATGATAGATGTCATTGATGATTATGACTAGATGTCACATGACAGATGTCATTGATCATGCCCAGATGTCACATGACAGATGTCATTGATCATGCCCAGATGTCACATGACAAATCTCATTGATCATGCCCAGATGTCACATGACAGATGTGATCGGATGAAGATCGGCGCCAACATCTCCAAAGGCTGACTCGGTGACTTTGATCCTCAAAGCTGCATGACGTTCAAAGCTGGGCATGATCACCAATGATAGATGTCATTGATGATCATGCCCAGATGTCACATGACAGATGACATTGGTGATCATGCCCAGATGTCACATGACAGATGTCATCGATGATCATGACTTAATGTCACATGGCAGATGTCATTGATGACCATACCCAGCCGGTTCATCCGTTGATCCGCTGATACGAACCAATTGGACTCGACGCATTCACCACTCGACTTCAGGCCACCTATAATTGCCTGAGGTGTCATACAGGCCGGCGATTTTCAGCGACCCCTGAATGCGGAGGATTGAAACAAGCAAGGAAAATGGCGCAAACATCCGGTGTGAACGATCTGTACGATGGCTGAGCAGGTCTTGAGGATTTCGGGTAAAAATAATAATTATCGCTGAAAGGTCAGTCGACCGTATAGAAGCAACAACGTCGTAGTTTAACCGTGATCGCAAGGCGTCACTGTGGAGTTCTCTTAACCGATCCGCTTTCCAAGAACACGAACGTAAATCACACTTTTATGACGGATAATTTTACGAGAGTCCGCGAAGTCCGAGAGGCGGCGTGGTTCACCGATGGCACGAGAGAGGCTACCTTAAGCTCGTAATCGCGGGCTCTCTTTGCCAATCGACGCTTGTATATAGCGCTCACCTGATAACACATGCTGCGATATAGGTATATAACAGCTCGGGGAAAACGCGAGTCCAGCAGACGAAATCTTTGCTCCCGCGAGCGTTACTCACCCGCTAGAAACCGCGAGGGTCTCGCCTGCGAACGCTCTCGTTAGCGCATTAGCAAAACGAGGTGAGGTCGGCAAACATTGGAGAGCTTGATGCTACTGGGATATAGCGAAACGCAGACGAAGAGAGCGAGAGAGGCCGATAATAAAGAGATGCTAAAGAAGGCGAATGGCCATGCCATATTCACGAACACGCATTTCATGAAAAAATGGACAAATTGCATAAATGATCATAACGATTTGGAGCAATTCAATGGCAACCGATTTCCAGAAGAACTAAATAAAAATGAGGATTTGAGGTGACGATTTCTTAAGTTGATGCTGCTTTTCATGATGAAGACAGCGTACGACGAGCAGGACACTAAAAACAAGAACGTCATTGATTAAAATGTGACTTCAAACTCGCTTCGAAAATCGCGGACATCTTCCGAACGAAAATGAAGCATTAAGGACAGACCCTGAATTAGAAGGTCCAAAAAATGTTTTTTATTTTATTGGTTGCATCTATAGATAAACTGTCCAAGAATATATTTAGAAAGTTACAGAGGCCAATTGTAAATATTTTCGAATATACAAGGCCAAAGGCAGAGAAGCGATTGATATTTGATATTGACATTCCTTCCCATTGAAAATTTTGAAGCGCGTTTTCTCCTGTTTTCATTTTCACGATTTTTCCAAATTGGCGTGCGTAATAGCAAAAAAAAACTAAACGACCTATTGAATAAAACCAAAGTTTATTTTCTTCAGTATGAAAATCTTTTCTAAGTGAATTAAAAAAGCCGTTGAAAAAGTATATTCAAATAAGCGCACGTTTTATAGCACGTTGAAGTGTTTTTTCAACACATTTTTTTCAAACCTGACAAAAGTTATAATTTCACGTTTTTTTCAGCTTTGCTTAATTCACCCTGAAGAAAAATATATGACAATTGAACATTTTATTGATTTATTTGGTTCAGTCAAGAATTACGAGCTGCATCTTTCCTGCCGACTGGGGACTGCAATCCCAAGACGCACATCCAATAGGCTGATAAATCTGCAGTCATTTATTGTTTCACGTTGAAACACTTTTGGAATACATTTCAAATATACATGAAAAGATACCTCAATGTTTACCGTGCTCACTTGGTTTTTTCCTTTCTAAAAAAATTCCCGAACAAACACTTTTTTGGACTTTGTAATTTGTAAAGTTTTGAGCCCTAGGAATAATCATGACGTTATTGATTTGTTATTAGTATTATATGCACCATATTTCAAATCATGTGAATATACTGTTGTTGGACAGGATTCAATGTATGGTTTAGCCTTGATCGATCAAAAACTCGACCTCAATTACAAAAAAAAACTCATGACTCTATCCATAACTTGGCCTTTTTCATTGGAGTCTGGGCAAAGGGAATATACCTCAGATATTGCGACTCCACATTGAAACAAGTGTATCAGACGCGAGGAATGCCTAACGCAAGTTCTTAAAACTTCGTTCGATTGTTGGAGAACAACGATCCTATACCGGTTTATGAAATGGTTGGATCAGCTCGAAAAATTGGGTGGATGCAGCAACGTTGATGGTTAATATATATATATATATATATGTGTGTGTGTGTGTGTGTGTGTGTGTGTGTGTGTGTGTGTGTGTGTGTGTGTGTGTGTGTGTGTGTCTGTGTGTGTGTGTGTGTGTGTGTGTGTGTGTGTGTGTGTGTGTGTGTGTGTGTGTGTGTGTGTGTGTGTGTGTGTGTGTGTGTGTGTGTGTGTGTGTGTCTGTGTGTGTGTGTGTGTGTGTGTGTGTGTGTGTGTGTGTGTGTGTGTGTGTGTGTGTGTGTGTGTGTGTGTGTAACCTATATTTTGTTGAAAAAGAGAGAAATAAGAATCGCAAGATTTTTCGAGATCATCGACCATTATAGCTTGCGGGCCTCTTTGGCAATGCTTTTTTTACGAGACGGATCGGTAGACTTTGAAGCTCTCTCCCTTCGGCGCGCCATCTCCGAAGTCAATTAAGTTTCATTGCCCGTAGTTCGTAGAAGAATCGTTATTGAAAAAAACGCAAAACAAAAAAGTCGCGCGAGGCAGGTCCCTTTTGCGATCGTTGTAGCTGCCGTCGTCGCCGTCGTCATTCGCCCCCCGATTTTGATCCATATTCGCCCGATATGTCGTCCCGGAGCAGAGGAACGTATCGAACAAAAAGAACAATTAATTTGACTGAAACGAAATTAAGCGGACTTCGATTGAAATACTTTACTGAAAGTGCATATGATCTTGACGGTGTATCGTAAAATTTACATAGTTGTAATTCTATTTTTTCAATTAACGGAACGATGTTTTTTAATGAAGCCGGTACAAACTATGCCACCCTTGGGGCATGTGATTTTGCTCCAGCACGAATTAAGGCCACCACTGTGGAGGGTAAAAAAAACGATTTTGCATTTTCTCAAAGTATACATATTCAAGCATATGTTGAAAATGTTTCAATTTGACAGATTGAAAATTTACCAAGTTATAGATGATTTAGTGAGAGCAGGTAGCACAATGATTTACGTCTATCAAAACTTGCAAGCACCTTATTCTCAAAACAACTCTCCTCGACCTGGTCGAAATCATAACTCTAGCTATAATTGTTCTAATTTCCATTTCAAAAAACCAAAATTTCCGTAGTCAAAGTAGCTACGTCGTACGTAGGGGTCTTTTTAAATGTAGTGTTTTTTGAGGCTCCGAATATAAGCAAAAAACTTCACCAAAATTGCACTTTTTTTTAACACCCGCCATTTGTGAAGTTTCTTTTTCACGCGGTTACGTTAAACGAGAACTACATTGATATGAAAAATTATATATAATATTATAAAAGAATTTAATTTTTATTAGTCACACCAACCATTGTCAATTTATCCATCCGGCCGTTGTCTAACTTTTTTTAAATACATTTTTATACTATTATACCTCAATAACGTTGGAAATTTTCGATTTGTTAAAATTAAAATGTACACGAAATCAGTTCAATGTATGCTTAATGACATACTTTCTTTCCAACAGCCCAAGCAAATAATCTAGCAGGCGAAAAAATCGGGGAAAACGTCACTTTTTCCGCCCGTCACTGTGGCGTTCCCCCTTAAATTCACTGTCGATTCGATTTACGTATTAATCTGATAAAATACACGCATATTTGCTCGACAAACGTACAGCTATGTATTTGCCGAGTCACGACGGAAAAATGAACGAATAAAATTTCGTATAAAGCGCAATAAAAGCAGGGAAACAGCCGCCCGAGCTAATTTCACGCAGCTCGTGATCGTCTTGCTCGCGGAGAGAGAACGAATAGCCGTCGTAAAACAAACACTTTCTCTGTTAAGTGCCTACTTCGAACTTTAGTACGTATATACGTCTATATGTGCAATACGTATACGTCTATGTTACATATATATATATATATATATATATATATATATATATATATATATATATATATATATATATGCATACGTATCGAGGCAACGTGCCCGCGATTTTTTCTCACTCCCCCCCTCCCCCCAGCACCCACACTCTCGACCGAATCGATCTTTCTCTGCCAAACGATTTTTCATCTCGCACACGAGCTTCATCACGGCACATCCTGATTAATATATTTGCGGTTGCGGAGTAGCCGGACTATCGACGTCGTTTTAGCCACACGCGTCCACAAGTAATTGAGAAGATGTTTGTTACTCTGTCGTTGCTCTTCACATGAGAAATTGTACACTCATCGTCACCGGACATTCCATGAATTTTAAGACGAATAAAATGTTGGCCTTGTGGACATTCGCGGCTTTTATCAACTGCTCAAATATCTGTCTAATCTGTCTCAAAGTGACGTAAAATTTTTATTCATTAATAAAACATATTATTTATTTTAAAAAGTACGAATATATATATTTTTCAATATTTTGAAATAAATACGAATATTAATATATTTACGTAATATTATATTAACATAAAAAAATTCGTACTTTTCAAATAAATAATGCCTTCCATTAATAACTTAAAATGTCAGGTAATTTTGAGGCACCCTTTATGTATATAATTTTGATTCTATTGATTTCAACGTAGCCGAAATTCGTAATGAAAAAATTAATGAATTTTCGTAATTTTTTCCTGGAAAAACGTTTGCAGGTTTTCGAAACTTTTTTTTTATTGAAGAGTATGTTTTTAACGGCGGGGTAAGGTTAATTCGGTGATAAAAAGGCATATTGTCAAGATTTTTTTAGACCATACAGGTAATGCTGGTTAATTTAATTAATTTTCATAAAATAATACAACATCTGAACCATATTCTCCTAAATTTTCATTGCAAAATATTGATAAATAAGCCGTTGGCAGCAAATCTCCGCAGGCGCCTCGACAAAAAGTTGTTTTGCGGTGTACGCTATAACTCGTCACTAGATCATCTGAAAGGAAAAAATCAAAATGTGTTTATTACGTGAGATGTTTCTCGAGGTAACGCTGCCGAGTTGTTTAATGGTTTTTTCATTTTCGGTAGCACTTGGAAGTCAAAAATGCGATTTTCGCTAAATACATCGGCAAATTTGTTATCGTAAGATAAAAAATAATTATTTAAAAAAATCTCGGCAGCGTTACCTGGTGATGTATTTAAAGAAATATCGCACAAAATTTCGAAAGAATCGGTGCATTAGATTTTGAGTTACAGCGTACAGCGAATTCAAAAATGACAAGTCTCAGAAAAACGCTTTAAAGTTTTACACACTAAAAAATTCAAAATACGACTCGATAATTCTATTATACTCACACAGAGTCGTTGATGCCAGATTCATAAAGGACAGAGCTTTCAAATACAGGGCAAAGCAAACAAAAATGTTAACCATACTCCGCCCTTAAGGGGCTATACCAGTGTGACACTTCTAAAAAATCGATTTTTTGCCTTTTCCGACAGTTTATACTTTCAAGAATATCATTATCATTTATATAATTTATATCAATATCATTTTATCTTGCAAAAATCGATAGTTAAATCTTTGGACGCGTTTTTCTCGAAATGAGATTTTTCAAATTTCCTGACATTGTAACTCAAAGAGTAATTATCCGATTGACTTGAAATTTGAACTGAGTACTCTTGAATATATTTATTCTACAATGACGTAGGATATTTTTGATTTGATGAAAATGGACGATTTGGCATTGAAAAAACGACCATTTTAAAGGCAAGGAAACAGACCTTTTTTTTCATAACTACGCCATTTTGTTAGATTTTGATATTTTTCGAAAATCCTACGTCATTGTACAGGAAATACCTTCCACTTTAACGACATTTTTTCATTTTTCCGTTTCAGCTACTCAATCGGCCGGAATCATGTCAGCAGTGGAGGAACTTTTTTTTGGCGTCTCCGAAGGCAGTGCTAAGTCGCTTGGATCTCAATATTTTGTCTATGAAAAAATTATGTAATATAGGTCAAATATAACCAAATATATTCTTAATTTTCCGAAACATTTAATTGAGTACTTTCCTTCCACAAAATTCCCGAAAATCACCCAAATCTTCAGCGTTCACACTGGTATAGCCCCTTAAGTATCTTGTACAACTTTTGTTGCGGAAAATATTTATAAATGTGTTAGTTACAATGATTTTTGCATACCGCTGTTTCAAAAACGTCCTGCGTTGTGAGCACTGCTGCTCGGAAATAAATCATCCGAAACAAAAAAACCAAATGGATTTATTGTTTCCATGAAATTACCTAGGTCTTAAACAGAGGATTTAATAAAATATCGACTTTTGAAAAAAAATGGCCGCAGTCTAAAGTGAAAGTATCGATTTTCGGTGAAAAGTGTTTTATTTTCGTTGAAAAAAAAAACTTATGCATCGAAAGAAATCCATCGTTCAGGCACTGCTTCTGATATGTAAAAGAAGCTTGTAAATTTTGAAGTCGATCGGTAAAGTGCTTTTCGAGACATCGTAGTCACCGATTTCAAAAAAGTAATTCTCAGAAAACTGCATTTAAAGTTCGCCGGTTTACGGGACCTACCTATAAATTGACCTAACTCCCTCAATTTTGAACGGATCGATTAACAATTTTCAGAGACTATTTTTGGAACGTTATATTTTGAAAATCCGTTGAAGCCCAAAACCGTTATTTTCAAAAATGTCATCTAGATGTAAGTCCTCAAATTCGCTTTGGCCGAGCTGAATTTATTTACGCAGGCTCACAGCAATTATTTATTATACACCGTTAACATTAAATAAATACTTACGTGCTTTAAGTTCGTGCAAATGAGTTCAGCTTGGCAATGGCAAACTGAAACCAATTAATTATTTATTAAAAAATGTTGAAAAAGAATAACTACTTCCGCGATATACGTCTGTGTAAATAAATCACAGCTTGACCATAGCGAATTCAAATGAATTTGTACGATTTTAATTAACGTCAACGGATATTTGATTTCCGTGAAATCAATGAAATTGATATTATGAATGGTCTCTCGAATTCATGGTTCTTCGTGTATGGCTCCTCTAGGATTTCCCACGTATAATGCGGAAGTTATCCGACAGTGGGATTCCTCCGCCCCCGGTCTACTAGCCCCACAACGATAAGTTTGACCCTGTCGAGATCCGAGCACAAAAGACTCTACACGCAGTCATCGTCGTCTCCTCGAGACATATGAGAGATGGTCCTTTTACTTTTTATGACGATTTGTCTTCGGAACAACCCTTGTAGACCCAACATCCTTGAACTTGTATACCGTATAATAATATCGTAGAGATCGTGACCTTGCCTCTTTCCTGAGATATGTGACCGGATGAGATAACAGCCGGGTTATTATTCTTCCTGTAACAGACACGATAATGGAAGCTGAACGAGGTCAAACGAATGTGTGTCGCTGGAAATAGTTCAAAAGTTGTTGACGTTTATTGACAGAATGTGTTACTTCATGATACGAATGTGTGCAATGTAAAATATACAAAAATATAAGTAAACAGTTATTTTTCCATAACGCATGATGTACATTAGGTGGTGGCGTATGGAACCGCAAAATTTGATCAAATGAAAGAATAGTGATTCGGTATCAAATGGTATCAAATGGTATCAAATGGTTCATTTAAAGGAACCATCGGAATACCACATTAGCCCATTATGCGGCCAACAATTGGATTCGAGCCAGAAAGAATGCGGGTTCTTTAGAGGCAATCTAGTTATCTAGCTATTTTTTGGCTCCTTCGTATGAGGTAAAGTGCTGAATCGTCAGCTGATTGCATCGACCGGTACAACTGATAATCGGATGGAACGATGTCCGGGGAATATGGCAGGCGGGGTAGAATTGTCCAGTTCTGGCCTTGTCGTGCTGCAAAAGCAACTCGTCATGACGATTCTCCCATTTCGGCATCTACTCGAGCAGAGCTTGCTTCAAGCGCATCAGTTGCAGTCAATAATAATACCCAGTGATGGTTTCCGATGCTTCCAGCAGCTCGTTATGGATGTCATCCCTTTTTTGGGTGGTTTTTCGCAGTCCTTGTTGTCCATAGAGAAACCACCACTTTGGGAGCGGCAAAACCGTTCGTTGCGCGATGTACTCAATGGACCAGACTTGGCATGCGTTTCCGCGAGGAAATTTATTCACCAGGTAATGATGGAGAGTAACTTCCCGCAAATTGGACTCAGTTGGAGGAAAACTTGCTGTTGTAAACGCGATTAAAATGGATGATGTTGAGAGGGGACCTTTGGCGAGGAAAACATTGCTGATTTTCATGATTTTTTTTTTTAAGGAAAGATTGCTTTACTATTTTTTAGACTCGGGGTATGTTTTATTACTACTTTTGGCTGGCATGTGGTATTTTTTTAATTAAGCTGTAACAATGGCGAAGGTATGGCACAGTCTTCTCAACGGGATGCGGCGATGTTGTCAGACGGCGTGACACGTAGCTCCGGCGGGATTAATCTGAAGACAAACTAACGAAGATTTTTCTGTCATTAACACTCATGCGCAGTATATGAACCAAGAAAAAGTGAGAAATGCTGCAAATCGATTAAATAGTACACTTTGATATGAAAGATTGAATTTTCCAAAAAGTTGCTACATTTTACAATAAAAAATATGTGATTTTTTTATTTTCAAGCACATTTAGGGTCATGTTTTAGACAATAAGATCAAAAAGATTTATACCAAATTTCATCAGAATCGGTCGATAAGTTTTTTTAGCTATGAGTCACGCCAGTTATGAAAATGCAGTTTTGAAGACCGTGCCACACCGTCGCTATTTTTTAAGATTAATGAACAAAACCCATGTAACAGCCAACAGTAGTAATAAAATATACCCTAAGTCTCAAAAATGGTAAAGAAATCTTCCGTTTAAAAAAAAATCATGAACACCAGAAAAAATTTTCCTCGCCTAAAGGTATGTACCCCCAGCATCTAAATGAAAAAAAAAAAACAAGTTATTTTCCTCAATAGAGTTCCCAAAGAGGCGGTCATCTCATGTGACAGGTCCAAAAAATCGAAACATTTTTTTTTGCACGAATTGCAACAAATTTGGGCGTGTTATATGGATTCGAAATAGCAGACTAATGGTAAATCAACATTTCCTTTATGCAAATCGTACTTGAAATTTTAAACGCTTTTTTCTCAAAACTGTATTTTTCAAATTGGCTTCCATGATATCTCAAAAACGATTGAACGGATTTCGCTCAATTTTTAATGATATAGTCAGCACATCTATAGTTCTCACCCGAAGTAGAATATTTCTGATGTCTGTCATAGTTTTCTTAAGCTGAAAAAGTCGACAAAAATTACCAAACTTGGAACTTAACTTTTCAAACCGTTCCAAAAACTCTATTCTCGATATTTTACTTTTACTCTAAGTCCGGCGATAGCCTCAGGTCTACAAATTAAAATGCCGTTTGATTTTTTTTTTAATTTCAGATGATCAACACCTCCGTAATCATGGCAGCCGTCAACCAACTTTTTTAACACATGAGTGTCTGCGGAACGGTGTAAAGTCGATTCAAATTCAACTAATTATTTTTGTTCGATAACATTCTGAGGGACTGTAAAAATGTTAATAAATGTGTGTTAAAAATTCAAAGATAGTGTGTTTGGATGGTTAAAAAAATCTCAAAAAATAGCCGTCACGTGGGATGACCCAGTTAACGCGTTGGACGAAAGTCACCCATGCCGTTTTCGCGGGACTCTATGAACCAATCGTCACGTGTAGTACCAACTTTTCATTCGAGCAACTAGCGTACTCAACGCCATCTGCTATCAACGCGCGGTTTCATATGCAGCCACCCAATATATTTTCCACATTCCACACATTTCTGTCTCGTTATAAAAAGTTTTTACCGATAACTCTTGAATGTGCAGGGAACGAACAGGTTGATGATTCAGTGCCAAGTGCAGATTCGTATTCCAATTAGTTGTCCATTTTCAATGTTCAGCCCTGATTACAATTTTGCAAAATAAATGCTCCAAACAAGCTCGTGCCTTTATTCTTTGTACCTGTTTTTCAAAATAGCCGAATTTGGGTAGATAGTGAAATGAGTGCAGTCTCCTTGACTCGCAGGCTATTCGGAGACTAACCGTGAGAAGATCGCCTTTTTATTATCTTTCTAGTCGCCGCGATTCGAGAGTCAATAAATTCATATCTGAAAAGGAGGGCCCGCGAGGGAGAGAGAGAGAGCGAGAGAGGGAGAGAGAGAGAGAGAGAGAGAGAGAGAGAGAGAGAGAGAGAGAGAGAGAAAGAGAGAGAGAGAGAAATGAAAAGGAAAAAACCGTGGGTGGCGAGAAAAAAGAATGTGAGAGGCGGTACTCAGCAGCGATAATTCTTCGAATGTCTTTTGGCATTTGAAGATACCGAAACGTATTTATATATGCCTGGAAACAGGCAGCGTTTTGATGCCGAATAATTGGAGGAAACGTTACACGAACGTGTCTACCGCACTCTCATTTGCCTACTACAAATTAGCAGTAATAATCATAAAATTACAACGCCTGATCGGCGGCATGCACAAACACATCTAACCGATCGAACATTTTACGACGTATTTACGTTGTATTATTTTTACTTTCCAATTATGTACAAAGTATGAAAGGCAAACGTTGTGGTAATAAAAATAACCACTATACAGTGCAACTTTAACATGTTCAGAGTACCAATAAGGCATTGCCACTGGCTTTTATAAATCGTTACCGAAAAAAGCGTTCTCCAATCCGCCCGATGCATTGCTTAAAAAAGTCGAAGTAAAAAATTACGTTTTTGACGCGAACATCTTAAGTGGTTCCACATCGACTTTTTTGCGCTGCCAAAAGGCCATCTATGTGCAAACACAAAAGCATTTTTCGGCATAACGGGCTCCATCTACCTGGGTGGGTAAAAAAAAAGAATTTTCCAAAAATGTATTTTTATTCGATAGTATGACCTTTTAGCTATGTTCCCTAAAAATGTCATTGAAATATTCCTGTAATTGAATGAGCTAAAGCTTCTAACAGTCGGCCGGGCGAGCAGTAGCAATACCATACTTCAAACTTGAAACGCGTTTTTCTCGAACCACTGTTTTTAAAGTCAGCGGACATGATATCTCGAGAACCACTGGATGGATTGTTCCCAAATTTACAGGAGATACAATGAGAAACATTTAAATGTCTTTGACGATCTCACTTTCTGAAAATCGTTCTTCATTTTTTAATAGTTACGTAAAAATGACGACCTTTTTCATCGATTTTGAACGCTCGAGTTTCAATTCGTCGTCACGTTGTAAAAAAAAAATGATTTAAAAAACCGACGATCATCAACGACTCGTGTTTATTGTTACCTTGAGGAATCCGTTTGGTTTTTATATTTCGGATGGACCGTTCAAGCTGGAGAATGTCCACCGCCAAACGTCGCGATAAAAATGTCATCATCGGCCGGCGACCATTCTTTTGTTGTATTTTTTAGCTAATTTTTTTAAGGCTCTCAACATATGTACTTTTTTATTTAAAAAAATGAGTTTCTCTTTCACTAACCGTTTCCCAGAAAAAAAAATCGGAGCTAGCCGATTTTCATATTTTTTTTTTTCATAATTCGAGTTCTCACGCTGCAGCTGTTCATTTCGTCGAATCTTGCGGGATCAAATAAATCTTAATTTAATTTATTCGTCGTTTCGCCACACAGTTTTGCAGGAATAACACTGACGTGCATACGCCTCCGTAGCCGTTGAGTCGCGAATCTTTTTTTTTTTCAGCAACCAAACGTATGCATTTGGGCAGACGAGAAACTGCGCTACCCAAATTGACGGATAAAATGCCGAGACGTATACAACACACAGATTTGGTAGACATTCGTTTGGGTCACAAAAAAAACCTTCGTCCATCGATTGGGATGGCATAACTACCAAAATACTTTATGAACCTTTTGCGTGTGTACGGTAGTACGTATACTCTTGGGTCTCTGGAGTCTCGAAATGTCAAATTAATTAGCTATTTTTCGCAACGCGAGCCATTCGGATGCTGCTCCACCAGTATCGCTTTAAAGTCTATATATATATATATATATATATATATATACGCGTGTATAACTGTGTAGAAGATGGACCACCCAAAGATTCCTCGGGTGCGTTCAACCGTTCGTTCGGCAGTCGTCGACCGACAGAGCGATTGAGATAAAGATCGCAAGATGGAGCAGAGTTATCGTGCGAGACAAAGAAGACAAGATGAATCCTTGTGAATATAAGTGAGATAGAGATTCCGAAGATTTTCCGTGAAAAGGAACGAAAAAAAAGGGGATCGAACACGTCCATAGGGTTCCAAACGAAGCGGGTGAATTTAACGAGAGGATCTGTATATCTTTCTCAGTATCAAAATCTATCCTCTCGTTTCGCTCTCGAAGACGGTATATCTTGTGTGTACCTCAGATATCTTTCGTACTAACGGTATTTTCAGCGTTCGATATTATTATATTTCATACCTGAATAAATAAACTCGCCTGCATGTACGAGTTCGGATTCGTGATTACGAAATTTGCAGCACGTGAGATGTCTTTAATCAGATCTTGATAATTTCTACTTGGGGTGAATTCTCTTTGAGCGAACATGATTTCCAGATAACGCCGGTCCATATTTCTTAGAAATTCCTTATGGATATTATTAGAGCCTTTTCTCTATTAACATTCAAAATTATCTTAGGAATAATCCCATTTAAAGCACCTCATGAGGAACATTGTTTGAGGGTCCGCCTTCGATTTTTTTGTAACTCAAATATGTGATAAAACATTGAAAACTATTAGACACGTATTTTTTTATTGGCGGAAAAACGGTTCTAAGGGAGGAAACCACCCCTTAAAGAAAGGCCTGTCGAGGGGGTTTTTCCGGTTGCACAATCAGTCCACCGATCTGAATTAAACGAAATTCTTTTGATGTGAAGGGATGAAAAATTCACTATAATAGTAGAGAAAAAAAATTAAATTGAGGGGGCAGATATCTTTAGGGATGGAAAAAATTTGCTGATTTTCATGATTTTTTTTTGCAGGAAAGATTTCTCCAACATTTGTTCGACTTAGAGAGTGATCTTTTACTACTTTTGGCTATTTCATGGTGTCGTTTTTTTTATTAATCCTTAAAAATGGCGGAAGCATGACACGGTCTTCTAAATTGCATTTTCAAAACTGGCGTGACGTATAGCTAAAAAACTAATCGACCGAATCTGATGAAATTTCGTATAAATCTTTCTAACCTTATTGTCTAAAACATGGCCCTAAATGTTTTTGAACATTAGAAGTCTTTTTTATTGCAAAATGTAACCATTTTTTGTCGGAAAATTCAATCTTTTTCATTTCAAGGCGTACCATTTAATCAATTTTCAACATTTCTCGCTTTTTCTTGGTTCATATTCTGCATATGAGTGACAATGAAAGGAAAATCTTTGTCGGATTTTTTACAGATCAATCCCGCTGACGCTACGTGTCACGGAGTCTGACAACATCCAGCGCAACCCATTTAGAAGACCGTGCCATACCTCCGCTAATTTTGAAGATCAATAAAAAATCAAAGAAAATTCGGAAATAAAAAATCAAGAAAAAAAGATACCGTGTAACAGCTAAAAGTAATAATAAAACATACCCTAACAAGGAAAGATTGCGAGGTCGATCTCTCCGATTTCGATCAAATTTGGCATGCTTGTAGAATGGGTAAAAATAAGCGTCACGTATTTTTTTTATATCTGCGGAACCCGATTTTGAAAGGGCGTAACGCACCCTCGAAAATAGGGGTGTTTTTTTTTTCGTCGATGACGTTATCGTTCTCATCTCCAATGTATAGTACACGAACAAATAAACATTGTTGCGCTTTGAAAATTTTTTCATATCTCGTACCCTTAAAACGTAATCGACGAAAAACACCCCTATTTTCGAGGGTCCGTTTTACCCCTTAAAAATCGGGTCCCGCAGATATGAAAAAGTACGTGTCGCCTATTTTTACCCATTCTACAAGCATGCTAAATTTAATCGAAACTGGAGGGATCGACCTCGCAATCGCTTTAAGTCTCAAATACGATAAAGAAATCTAGTCTTATAAAAAAATCATGAAAATCATCAATTTTTTCCTCTCCTAAAGGTATCTCCCCCCTCAAAGCATGACACTCCTTTCTTTGAGGGGTGGTTTTCCCCCTTAAAACCGTTTTTCCGCCGATAAAAAGAAATACGCGTCTAATAGTTTTCAATGCTTTATCACATTTACGAGTTTCAACAAAATCGATGGAGGACACTCACGTTAGGTTCCTCGTCAGTAAAAATGAGAACATCTAGATGAAAAAAATGTGCCTGTAAATACAAGAATGTTCATTGCTTTTGAATAATTCGTCACTTTGTTTGAAGAAGTGCGTGACGTATACATATGGCGTGTATCGTTGTATAGACATACTTTTTACCAGCCACACGTGAGTAAAGATCAGGGTTGTTGCCCCTGTGGCAGTCATACAGCAAGTTAGAGAAAGGAAGAGTGGGCGGGGATGACAGAGTTCTCTCTCCCTCGTTCTCTCCCGCGGCGAAACGAGTGCCCTCGAACCTGAGGTCGTGACGCAACCCTCTCGGAAAGGGAAAACGCCCGGGCGTCCTTGCCGCCTCGGCGCGAGGAGAAAACGCGAAGGAAAAGAGGAAAGGAAGGCAGAAGCTGAAAGGAAGATCGAGCGATGGAGAAGGAGACGGGGATGCTGGAGATAGAGAGACGGAGAGGGAGAAGTGCGAGTAAAAGTTAGATGGGACGAGGGAGAGCGAGGCGAACGTCTTAAAGCGGATGTATAGGATTAAGATAATAGTCTCGGGAGGGTTGCGAAGGAGCTCGGATCTTACAAGGGTGAGAGGTGAAAGAAGGAGCGGCGGGGTGGGTGAGGTAGGCGCGAGGAACAGCAAAAACGAGCGATATGATGTGGGTCAAAGTCTCGGGGACTGGGGCGCCGTGCTGACTCTCTCCCCGGCTGATCTCAGTCCGCGAATTCTATGTACGGGTTGTTCCTCATGAACTTGAGGTATTCCTTTCGCGGAGGGCCGCATTTTGTGGGGGCATAAGGTGGGCCCTTCTGGATCATTGGCAAATTACAGTGGCGCTATTTTCATGATTTTTTAAATAGGTTTATATTATAGATATCGATATAAAAGTTGTTACACTTAATAAATACAGTTTCGAAATACATTTAAAAAAACGTTTTCTAATTTATTTAAGTCACCATTTATAGACGAAAATGGTAGGTAAAAAAATGTCTTAAAAAATTGTAGGCCTGCGCTGTTGATGAAATCTCGGAGACGGATCATCCGAAACAAAAAAATTCAACGGTTTCATATGCAGTATGTTCATGGCTATAGCGCACATCGTTCGATTTTTGATATATGAAAAAATAACAAAATGGCGGACATTTTTCGAGAAAAACAGAAAAACGTGTTTTTTCACCGTTTTGGGCAAACAAATAGTAAATATCAAAATTTTTTAAATCCTTGATATGTGCTATAGCTACAGTTGTAAAGAATATGTGGTTAAAATTTCATAAGGATCGGTTCAGTAGTTTCGAAGATTTTATCAACAAGTCGCCGAAAAACGTTTCGAGAAAAACGCGTTTAAAGTTTGTTTGGGTAAAATAAACACAAAAAAAATTTTTAAATGTATTTCGGAAGTGTATGTATTAAGTGTAAAAAACTTTTATATCAATATCTATGATATAAACTTTTCAAAAAAATTCATGAAATAGCCTTTTTTCAGCGTGTAAAGTGAGAAGACGTCTTAATAAAAATAAGTCACAATCAATTATTATACTCAATGATAAACTGGAATAATAAATTTCGCACAAATTTAGTAGATTTGAACATTTTTATATTTTCTCTGAACATTCGCGGCTACGAAAATTCTTCTGCTGGACGTATTTTTGTGAGTTTTATTATTAATATTTTCTACAAACATTCGGTGACCCCCTGTTATTATTGTTGTTACGGAATCTTTGGAATTTTTCACACACCTGCAGCAGTTGCAACCAGGCATCAAGGGTGTGTCAAAATGATCTGATATTTTTATTTATTAATAAAACGTATTATTTATTCGAAAAGTACGAATATTTTTATTTTAATATAAGGTACAAGCATGGAGGGTATGGGTGGAACACAATATTCGATAAATGGTCGCCTCATCCCTGTTTGCAAACGTTCACTCTTTTGACGGAATTTGCAATAAGATTTTAGCATAATTGCGGAGTAATTTGATTAACGGTGCGTCCAATTGCTTCCTTCAGCTCTGGAATGGTCAGGTTGCGCCATCTTGTTGAAAGAATATGTCTTCCAAGTCCATGCCGTTCAATTCGTTCAATAAAAAGTTGGTTATCATGTCACGGTAACGGACACCCTTGACGTTCACCGCATTTCCAGCAGTCTCCAACCCAAAATCTGCACCAAACAGTAAATCGCGGTCAGAATTTAACCACTAACCTTACATTTTATGATTAAATTCATCACAGTGTTGCGAGATGGTGCGTTAAAATGACCAAAAGACGTGCGGATTTTTCGAACCGTCTCTGCAAAATTGTCACCATTTTTGTCGTGAATTTTCACAATTTCTATGTGTTGCTCGATCGTGTAATTCTCCATGACTAAACCTCAATACTTCCTGATTTCAGTTGTCAAAGATTAGTACTCTATGTTCGCCACAAAAAAAATGACGCGCAGTTTAAGGGGAGATATACACCTAGGAGCCGGAGAAAGGTCATTTTTCTGAATTTTTTCAAGGAAAACTATTTGAAATTTCGGATTGGGGTTTTAATTATCTAAAAGTATATACATTCAAAACTATGTTTAATTTTCTTTATTTAAAAATATAAAAAATATACAAGGCTAATGTATGATCCTTGGAGCGTCGTAAAAAAATCTGCGTATACGGTACCCACTGGTGTTTCTTCAAAAATCATCTAAAAAAAAAACAAAAAGATTATTAAATTAGATACTATAATCTAGTACTTGTCATAGCCGATTTTGAAAATATCGATTTATGACAAAATGGCGGACGTTCGAACATGAATAGTGATTTCTGGGCCAAAAATTAGTTATTATTTTGCCTATAAAACAAAAACTAAGTAACGGAAAAAAAAATCCTATGACAAGTACTAGATAATGGTGTATAGAATAACCACAAAAACCTCAAGGCAATCGGTTCATTGGTTTCCGAGAGATGTTGGGTACCGATTTGAAAAACGTGGTTTTAAGAAAAACGCGTTCGAAAATTTGGGAATGAATATATCATGAAATTTGTCAACTTACATGAATCATCGATACCAGGCCCATAGTGTAGGTCTTCAACGGTCGACGGAATGTAGGTGTGAATGTAGGTGAATCTAGGTGTATATCTCCCCATCAATTTGGGAAATGGAAGAGAAATAATTTTCGTTGCATTCCAACAATGGAACTTCGATGTCATCTGTTTCGTAAAATATCCGAAAAGTAAATATCTTATCGCTTTTTACAATTTTTTTGTCATTTAGTGAGACGCTATATAGCACTGAATATAGAGTCTCACTAAATGACAAACAAACCCAAGCAAACCGAGTTGTACTATTGAGTGCTAGGGGAGTTGTGCTTAAGATGTCATGCTTTTTCTTTTACGATGGATATTTAAATAAATGACGAAGTATGGATTCAACGCCTAGCGTATATCCATAAAGGTTTATTATTGTAACGAAATGGAATCGGTTTCAGGACATTACTTACTTTCTCAAAGAAAAAAGAAAAAAACGACATGTATGTCATCTTACACAGGTCAACCGAATTATGCTCACAATCAGATACATTAATTTCTGGGTTAAAGGTTAGTTCATAGCAACCAATATTTACTGAAACATTATTGTAGCGACGATAAAGTGTTGCTTGCGGCACATTAAAATGTTTCGATGCTAAAGGCCAACCCATTCTATTCTTCTTTACAGCTTTAATGGTATTGGTAACATGTTCTTGCGACTAGTTCTGACGTGTCGATATTTGTTGATAATAGCCAGACATCCTATAAGCCGAAAAATCTGATTTTATATCCGGTTTTTTACGCAGCAGGCTAAGATGACATAGAGTGTCATCTTACAGCAACGTAAGGGATGTCAACTTACCCATAAGTGAATGCAGATTTTCTTTATTTGTTGTGACAAAAACTTTGGAGTTAGAATTTCCGTTGTGCAGTATTTATGAAGTACAATGACCCTAGATTATAAATCAATCATTTAAGGGGTTACCACCAATTGCGATTTTGAAAAAAAAAATGTTATTGCATTTTTTTGAAGTATAAGTATCTGAGAATATGTCCTGAAAATTTCAAGTCGATCCGAACAAAATTGACTGAGATATGAGCGTTGAAAGAGAAGAATCCGCGTTGAAAGAGACACTTTAAACGCGTTTTTCTCAAAATGGCATTTCTGAAGTCGGTGACCAAGATTACTCGAACACTAATGAACCGATCTTCTCGAAATGTTGCAGGCTTATTTAATACATAAAAATATAGTCTTTAATCGTTCGATTTTGTTTTTCGAAAAAAATGGCCGTTTTATAGCCAAAAAACGGCCGTTTTTTTCGTTAAAATCGAACCATTTACTTTGACTGTCCGCCATTTTGTGAAAAATGAATATTTTTTAAAATCCTTCGATTAAAGACTAGTTTATACTTATATTTGACTAAATCCATCCGCATTTTTTTTTTCAGATGATCCACTTTGCCGCAATGTTGGTCACCGCAAACCGTGTATATAAAAACATTATTTCATTGACGGCCATTTGCCACTAAACAATGTAATATTTTTCAATAAAAAAATTACTGAAAGTTCTTTAAGATGTGTTCTTTAAGATGGTATATTGATCGAATAAAAAAGTTTTGTAGTTTGCTCTAAAAAAATTCATGAAAAAGGCCTTTTTTGCGCTACAAGTGGGGGTAACGCCTTAAGCTAGAACAAATTTTACCCGACGGGTATTTTTAGCACCAGATAATAACGTGGCCAGTTTTTTTGCATTGCAAAATCACGAAAAAAATTATTACGTAAAAGCTCGCGTTCACTGACGGCTATACTAGATGTCGCGACTGGCATACCTTATTGGACGACCGTAGAACGTCATCGTGACTCGTATATAGCGCGAGTATTTGAGCAGATATTGAGGGCGTGTCGTCTTATCTGACTGTGTCATCTTGAGCACACTTGCCCTACGTCTAAAATGATAGTTTTTTTTATTTTTAAGGATGGCCGAAATTCTGATAGCTACGTTAGGCGCTAATTCGTATCGGTAGGGTTGTCCTTAATCGTTAAAAATCGGTATGACGCGAAGATTACTGTACTGTTATTCCAGAGAGACGTAATTCTGTATAGATACATTGAAATTGCGCAAAACTATTGATACACTCATGGATAAAACAAGATCAAACTGAACTAGTATTGACGAAGAAATGTTCTCTAAACTATACCGGGTGAGGCAACAACTATAGTTGTAACCCCCGGTAATTATTCCGGTAAAATATTCCTAATGCTAATATATAAGCATTAGGAATATTTTCTAACCTATCAGACTTAGGAGAAATTTTTTCCCAAAAAATTGCATAGTTCGTAGGAGGTCATCCTGGTGGAAGGGCTTCGGAGATTCCCAGGTCACTTCCATTTTTTAAAACGGGACGACTATTTTTTTCAGCATTTATCAAGGAACTAATAGTAAGCTCACACACCAAATTTCAAGATGATCGATCAAGATTTAGTATAAAAGATCGATAAAAAAGAACTTTCAATGGTTTATGTTTGAATCGATTGAAAAAAACGGTTCAAATACTTACGTCTATAAAAGGGGCTGTGATGCTGTCAACGGTGAAATTGCACTCGAGGTTTAAATTAAAAACTTGAACATGCAGAAATTTTGCTATTTCTGGCAGTTTTAAAATCGTGACGTACCGCAAACCTTGACCCCTCACCACGTACGTAGACCGTAACGCCTGGCCGACTCCCCCCCCCCCCCCCCCCCCCCCAATTGCGTCACGTAATTTACGTACGGCCCCTTTAGGAAAGGAAAAAATTGCTGATTTTCATTTTATTTTTAAGAAAAGATTCCTTCATCATTTTTAAGAATAAAGGTATGTTTTAGTGCTACTTTTGGCTATTGGAGGGTATTTTTTAAAATTAATCTTTAAAAATGGCAGAGGTATGGCACGGTCTTCCAAACCAGTTGCGGCGGATTTTGTCAGACAAAAAAAATCAACGACCAATTTTCTGTTATTAACACTCAGATGCAGAATATAAACTAAGAAAAAGCGAAAAATGTTGTAAATAGATGAATTTATGAGCTCTGAAAAAAAATTGAATTTTCCGAAATGATGGTTGCATTTTGCAATCAAAAAATACTTTTATAAAAAATGTTCAAGAACATTTAGGGCCATATCTTAAACAATAAGGTTAGAAAGATTTATGCCAAATTTCATCAGAATCGGTTAATTAGGTTTTTGGCGATACGTCGGGCCAGTTTTGCAAATGCCGTTGAGAAGAACGTACCGTCGCCATTCTTAAAGGTTAATAAAAAAATACCACGTAACAGCCAATAGTAGTTAAAAAAATACCCTTAGTCTCAAAAATAGTAATGAAATCTTTTCTTGTAAAAAATTAATGAATTACAGCAAATTTTTTCCTCGTCTAAAGGTATCTCCACCCTTGAGAAACAATATTTTATTTTGATCACAACGCGCGAGCAATATGCATGTGTCAACAATTTCTTCGTTGTATGATTGTCTTACACAAGACAAATAAATACCAATATCACTAGTCGTTTTTATAAAAAATTCAATGACCTGCAAATACGACAAAGCTCCTTAGGAATATTACGATTTCGACAAACATTCTTCCTCACATCCTCTCCTTATTTTATCATACAGCCACAATGTTATTTTCCAACTGGATCTGACAGATACTCTGCTCCCTCGCGTAATTTTCCGAACTGCTTCGATCGGTTAGTCTGGCCGACTAGACTGATATAATAATAATGATGTTGTGATTCTCCGAGATCAATTTTCCCGACACTAAATACATATTCCCTCGTCCTTCTGCTCCGGCCTCGGTAAACCGAGCTCCCAATAACTAGAGGCGATGAGTCTCCTTGCGTGAGGTCGGAAGGCCGAGGGAAGGAAGAGCGAGGCGGGGGAGGAAACGAAGGTGGCCCTGTGGGGCAAAAATGCCGTAGCAATCTTTCGGTATACCCTTCACTGGTATAGAGAGATGACCGATGATACGTGGGGTAGGTTCTTGACTCTTCCTCATTTTTCTTCCTCCCCAGTTTCGAGACTCGGGGATCACCTCTCGAGCCCTAATACGCGATAACACGGTAAAGACAACGCAGAAAATAACTGCGGGACCGGCTCCCTTATGCCCTTCCGTTTCTCTTTGTTCGCCCGATTCCTTCGACTTACGAGGCCAAGAACAAAACGGAAACGACAAACTCAAAGTTCGAGGCACTATGTGTACCGTGTGTTGAGTGTTTCTCTCGTACGAATTCCGACTTTAAATTCACTTTGCTGTATCAAAGGGAATTTCGAAGCTCCTGGTCAATTTGAGCAAGATGGCGGATTGTGGCCTTCAAGGAATTCAAACGTGACGCAAATATACACACATATTTATGAACACCAGCACAGTGGGCACACGAGAGGATACGCGTACGTGTGAGACTGTATATATATATGGGGCATTCCACGCTATTTCATCTAGCCCGTGCCCCGATCATTTTTGGTTTTCCTGATTTTTGTGAAAAATTTTAACCCATGAAAGGAATATCCACACGAATTTTGAGATTTTTGTCTCTTCTCTTTTAGGAGTTATAATTTTCCAAAAATACCGATTTTGGAAGTTTTGGAAACGTTTGAACGCCGATAACTCCCGAACTAATTGAGATGTCGACAAATGTCACTATGTCATTTGTTTTCATTTTGAAGCATACTTTCGTTGAAATATATGAAAAAAAATATTAATTATGAATTTCGACATTTTTTTGCTTCTAAAGTGAAAACTATAAAAAAATTGCCTTTTTTTTTAATTCTCTAAAATGGAGTGACCCATTCTGATTTTTAAGACTAGTCTCATCGTGGGTCCTTTTTTCCTTCATCAATTTAACGAAAAAAAAACCGTTTCAAGCCTGACGAAGCCGGGTTGGAAATAACAAAATCATTCATAGCATTATTAGAGATTAGAATGATAAAAATCTTCTCAAAGAAATATGATTAATTCGAAAAAAAATAGAAGGAAAACTGGGCCCATGATGAGATTAGTCTTAAAAATCATAGAATTAGTCACTCTATTTTAGAGAATTTTTCGAAAAAAATAAATAAAGTCAATCATCTTTGTAAAAAATAGTTTTTTACTTTAGAAGCAAAAAAATATTGGCGTTGATAATTGATAATTTTTTTTCATATTTTTTAACGAAAGTATGATTCAAAATGAAAAAAAAATACATAGCGACATTCGTCGATATCTCAATTACTTCGGGAGTTATCAGCGTTTTAACGTTTCCAAAACGTCCGTAATCGACATTTTTTGGAAAATTATAACTCCTAAAAGAGAGGAGATAAAAATCTAAAAATTGGTGTGGATATTCCTTCCATGGGGTGCAATTTTACAACTAAAAATCAGGAAAACTAAAAATGGTCGGGGTCACGGGCGAGGTGAAATAGCGTGGAATGTCCCATATATATGTACAATGTATCCATAGGGGTGGGTGTACATATATATAGCGTACCACCCCTCGCCGACGCCGTCCAGTGGGCTCTCATAACAAATTCAACTTTTATATCTTCCTACAATCACTGCACTCACAGCTGTAGTACTTAATAATCGACTCAAAAAGTAAAAAATTCCGGTACCAAGAGGAAAATGTTTTGCTTAAAAATATTTTATCGCACGTCATATTGACTTTTTGGAAGATGATTCGAGTTGAGGGACACTGTCGAGGGTATCTAAGAGCTACAAGACGAAAAGGACGAGGAAGAGGTGTACATGTACGTATATGAGGCGTCTGCTTTAGTGGAGGAAAGCGCCCGCGAGCGAGAGTGAACGTGCGTATATAAGTTGGGGGGTAGCGCTCTCCTCCATAGCAATATACGTATGTATACCTACGGTGGAGCAAAGAGCAAGATGGAGAATGTGGAAAAAGGAGGGAACGCTGGACTCTGGCTATTCCCCCATGACTCGGGATAGCTCTCTCCTGTAGGAGGAAACGGAGTTGGGGGCTAATGCGGTTCAGTGGATAAAAAGGGTCACAAAAATTTTATTCGCCAAGCTTCTCGTCTAGAAGATATGAAATTCCATTGTTT